>MNCI01025678.1:365812-400793 GCA_015680685.1 Gnetum montanum
ATATCGCGGCACTGTGCATGTCGCGTCTCATCAATAGGTTATATGGCTACTAAATTTTGGCTATAAATTTCTACCATGCTTACTAATAGATTGGTGTCATGTGCAAGTTTGGTAGGTGTTTGATTGTAGTGTAGCTACTATTTGTGGTAAGTTTTGACAACTCCTAAGGCACCAAAACTATGGTGGTTACCAAAAATAGTAAATAGATTGTTCATCCATGTTGGCTTGTCTGATCCATGGTAGTCTTCTAGGAGCAATGCTAGAGTTATAGGAGCATAAATAATGAGAGATAAAATAGTATAAAGTAAATAACATAAGTAAGAATAGTTGATTTAGGTAAAGCTAAAAGTAGGCTAAAATCATGAAGATAATAAGGTAAAGATGATATGATTTTTAGAAAAGGGACATATTGGTAAATTTTTCTTGGCTTGGGAATGGCTAGGACCATTAATGCTTTTAATGGATTCTATAACATCTATTTTACCATAGCCTACATCTAAAAGTTTTTAAGAATTAGATGATCATAAGGTGCTATTATTAGGCTCATTATCTTTGATGAGCCAGCTAAAGTTTGATGCTATAGTACCTTTGTTGCAATGATCTTACCTCATCTATGATTGACCATCAAGAAAATAAACAATTAGATTCAAATTCGATCAAATCATACACTTATGACTATCACTCATAAGTCAAATCATGAACTTTTACCCTAATTTCTAATCTTAAGTTCAAGAGTGGAAATTAAATGATTGAATCAAATTTGAAATCATTGAGTACAAATCATAAGTTATGAGGATCATAAGGGATACATCATCTAATTTGTGATTCTTTCTTACTATCTCATGGTGTAGCAACCTCAATAGCCTAACAATGGGCTTCAATGGTCTATAGTTACCATAAGGTTCAACAAATTCTTATTGAAAAATTTCATGGTCACTAAAATTAGATGGCTAGGATATTATTGGTCCTATATGGAAAGTGACTACCTAAAGATTAAAATTTGTGACACATGTCAATGACATAGGAACCTGATACACATGCCACCAACTAAGTTACACATGACTTAGATAACTTGGCTATTTCAACAATGGGGACTTAACATTATTGGATCTATAATGCTTAAGTCCTCCACAAAGCATAACTTTATCATCATCATAACTAAATACTTTACAAAGTGGGTTGAGGAAATTCCCCTAAGGAAAAAAATGTCTCAACAAGTTTGTAGATTTATACTTGACAACATAGTAGTCCATTTCAACGTACCTTTAACCATAGTCATAAATAATTGACCACAGTTTAGTAGCCAAGAAATATAAACCTTTTTTTAGGATATAGGATTTAAGCATTCCTTCTTGTCATCATACTACCCTCAAACTAATGGAAAAGTTGCAACTATCAATAAATCCATCATAAACTTGCTTAAAAAGATGCTAAATAATAGCAAATGTAAGTGGCATGAGTGGCTTGTCCATGCACATTGGGCCTATCAAACTACTTATTGAACCATAATTGGTGTAACTCCATGTAGCTTGGTTTATGGATCTAAAGTTGTTTTGCCTCTTGAATTACATCTTTCATCACTCAAGTTAGCCTTATTGGACTTCATCAACAACAAGTAGAATAAGGAGCTATGTACCATTAACTTGGATTTGGTGGAAGAGTAACAGATACAAAAACTTACTCACATCAAACAATACCAAGAGAGCCACAAGTGCTAGCATCACCATGACCTAAATAAATAAAAGATTAAGGAAGGGGATCTAGTCCTCAAGGTCATTCCTGAGCACATGGACAAGTTCTAAGCCAACTAGGAGGGGTCCTTCTTAGTCATTAAGGCCTCTAGCAATGAAGCTTTTAGAGTAGTAGACATGGATGGGAATGAATTGGCCAATCTAGTAAACCATTCCAATCTAAAACCTTATTACATCTAATGTGACCTATGCAAATACAAATAAAAAATTGACATCAATAACCCTTACACCAAATAACAAGTGAGCCTACATTTGCTTTCTCTACCTCTCTATTTTACATAATGAATGAATAGTAAAATTTGTAAATCTAATGCACATTGCACAAATATCCCTATGCTAGAATAATGGTGACCTATGATGATCTGGTTTATTGGTTGTCTCATGTGCCCCTATGCATCATATTGTAATAACATATTTTATTTATCTTGTTTTCTTGTCGTCTTAGAGTTTTTCTTGCAAGATGAAGCTCGAAAGTCAATGTGAAGATGCAACACATCATTGTAGCAAGTTACCACATGACCTTGATGCACAAGATTTGGTTAGCTTGTCCTCATGTACCAAGAGTGCTTATTTCGCATCATTGTCATTGTCCTTCATTAAGCCCAACCCCATAGCCTAATTATGACCATTCTTATCCTAAACAATAATGATAACCTCTGTTTGACACTCATGCATTATGACCATGTGACGTTTCCTTCATCATGCCCCACCATCAAGTCCATTGGATGTAACACAACTCATTCAATAACAAAACCAAAATCAAACCTAGCCTTGGTAATGAAACCCAATGAAGGTTTTGTATCACAAAAAAGAAGAAAACAAACTACCAAGAAGCTAAAAGATCAATGAAGATCAAAAGATAAATCAATGATTCTAAACAAGTAAAGGGAGAAGCCTAAATGATTGAAGAAACCTTAAAGTAAGGTGTTGATTCCTCAAAAACATTACCAAGTGATCAACACTTTAAAGCATGAAGCACAAAGATTACATTAATTAGCCAAAGTATTACTACCATACCATAATCATGATATCAACATTTGGAACTCATTGTTAACCTTGTGACCATTTTCTCATGATGAAATATAACCTTTAACCTATGTCATGTTGCCATAACCTTATCATATCATCATAAGCACTATTCAGCATAATTTGACACTACAAAATCAAGTGCAAAGAAGAAACATTGATGATGGATCTATAGTGGTGTTTTGTATTCTTTGTTGATATCTCTTGGATCAATTCTCAAAACATCAACAAAGAGGAACCAATGAAACACCACCAAGAAAATTCATGTTGCAACCTCTTTAGCATTATAGCCTTCACCCCTACACTTGAGGCTATATTTTCATTGTAAAAATGTAGTGTTTGTAATCCATGAGATGCAATTGCACATCCTTTAGCTTTTTTGGCTGAAAAATGCCTCATAAGTTGTTACAACTTCACTTCACAAGTGGAAAAATTCATACCATGTCTATATTTGGGCTTGGGAAGGTTGAAAATGCCTTGGGAATTGTCAAATTTGGCATTTTCATGGCTTTTTTATGGGACATAACCATAACTATGGTAGGAACACATACACTGAACATTTGTGGTGTTTAATTTTCATTTTCCTAGCAAAAATTAGTGTAGTTGCCACAAAAAACTAGCATGGATGTCACAAGGACAACATTGGAGTGGTTAGAGTTTCATTGCACCATTAATTCTTGTGTTGCTCCATGAATTCCAACATGGATCCCAAGATGCTAGTGTTGTTTCCATAAGGCTAGCATAGATGGGTGAAGCTAGTGTAGTTGAAAAAGTTTGTTTACTATTTCTGGTATCTAGAGTGGTTTTGGTAGCCTAGGTACATCAAAACTTGCTAGAGTGAAAAACTATGTTGGAAATTATGGATTGCCACACCTGCAAGTTATACCAATATGTTAGTAATCATGGTAGAAATTTTCACCACCAACATTAGCAATCATGTGACCTATAAATGCCAATTTCAAACACTTTGAATAGGTTCCATGGTTTGGTAGTTACACACCTATTACAATTGAGCAATTGTTGCAATATTGAGCAGTTGTAACAATTGACATTTGCAAGACTTTTGGAGCAGATTAGTAGCTACCTAAGCATTTGAGACTCTTAGTGTAGTACCATATTTCCAAAAAGTTAAACACATACCTTATCCCACTTTGCACTAGCATTGTAGAACCTTATCCCCTTGGTGATTGCAGCACTTGGATCATGAAGCTAAATGTAGCACAAAACCTACTAGCTTCAATAGGATTCAATCTTTATCTGAGTAACTTCTTTATGCATTTGGGCATACAATTGTACACTTTGAACTTTACACATTGGAATATTTCCATTATTTCAATAAAGTTTCCAGTTCATTTGTTGTGTAAGTTAATTCCATGTTTAATTTCTATTCTTTCTTTTAAGTCAAATCTACATTTTCATTTAAATTCCTTACCTCCTTTTACACTTCCTAAGTTCCTAGGTGATTGACAAGACCATCCAAGGTGTCTTGGATCTTCTTTCTCAGAGGTCCTTGGGATCTAGGGTCAAAAATGTATCACTTGAAATTTTTAGTTTTTTCAATGATCAAATATTTTAGGCACTACAACTTGCTTGAAATTTCTCTCCATAGCTTTAACTTATACTTGAGCATTTTCATCATGTGGTTCTTTTATAGGGTAATTAGGATCACTTAATTCTACTAATTCATTCTCTCCTAGTTCTTCTATTTTATATTGATGGTAATTCTTAATTCTTTGGCTATTTACTAGGATGTGGTGGATAGGTCTTCTATGAATGTTATTAGGACACTTCCATTATTATGAGATTGTAATACTAGGTAAGGGCCTTCCCATCGAGTTGTTAGTTTCCTTGGAAATTTATGTAATCTCATGTTATATAATAAGACTTTATCTCTATTTGAGAAGTGCTGCTTTAGTATTTTTTTATCATGCATACACTTCATTTATTTCTTAATCATTCTTTTTTTTATCAAGTACATGCATGTGTACCTTATTAGGTTCATGTAATTGGATCATTCTGGAGTCTTGATTCATAGCATCATCAAAACTTAATTGATGTGCTAATCTTAGAGATTAGTACTTTATTTCAATGGGCAATAAACATTGTTTACCATAAACCAATTAATAAGGTGAATATCCCAAATTTGGTTTATAAGTAATCCTATAAGCCTAAAGTACATCTTGTGGTTTTCTAGACTAATCTTTCTATTTAACATAACTCATTTTGTTAAGATTTTCAGAATGATTTTCTTAGCAGTTTCAAATTAACCATTAGTTTACAAATGATAGGTAGTCGCTATCTTATGTTGGATTCCATAAGACTTAAACAATTTATTCATTATTTTATTTACAAAATGGGTCCCTTGGTTAGTAATAATTACTTGTAAAGTTCCAAATCGTGTTAAAATGTACTCTCTAAAAAACACTCAACTATCTTAACATCATTTGTTGGAGTAGCTTTAGCCTTTATCCATTTAGTAACATAATCTATATACACTAAAACATACTAGCATCCATTGAAAGATGGGAATGGTCCTAAAAATCTATACCTCATACATTGAAAGGTTCTATTATTAAGGTGGGATTGAGTGGCATCTCTTGTCTTCTTATCATTGTCCCTAAGAATTGACACTTGTCACATCCCTAGACATATATGTAAGCATCATTAAAAATTGTGGACCAATAAAACCCACTTTGTAGTATTTTTATAGTTGTTCTATGACTATCAAAATGTCCACCTCCAATGTCATCATGACACATGCATAGGACTTCTTGTTATTCTTTTTCTGCCACACATCTTCTTACCATGTTTTCCTTACATATTCGATAGATATATGGTTTATTCCAAATATACTCTGAAATGCTTCTTAGAAAAGACTTCTTTTCTTCTTAACCCCATTAAGTTTGTGTTTTCATTGTGGCTAAGTAATTTTCTATATTTTCAAACTAAGGGTTCTTTTTCACTAAAAAGAGTTGTTCATTAGGAAATTTATCATTAAATAATCCTCTTGTCCTATTTTCCTTTAGAGTTTTCAATCTAGAAAGGTTATCTACTAAAACATTTTCTCTACCCCTTTTATCTAGAATATCAAGATGAGATTCTTGAATTTGAAGACACCACCTTATAATCCTAGCATTTTCTATATTTTTGTTAGGTATAAATTTTATGGTTGAATGATCAGTGTATACCATTGTTTTATATCCTATTAAATATTTTCTAAACTTATCAAAAGCATACATAATTACCAAACGTTCTTTCTTTGTAGTTGTATAATTTACATGAACTTGATCTAAACTTTTGAAAACATCATATATTACTCTTGGTTTATTTTCTATGTATTAATCCAAGACTACCCCAATAGTTGTGTTACTAGCATCACATAGTAAGTCAAAGGGAAATTCCCAAGTAGGTGAATTAAGCACTAAAGAAATAGTTATTCTTTCCTTAAGCTTAGAGAATGCTTTTTGGTAATCATCAATTCATATGAAGGGAACATCTTTCTCTAAAAGCATATAAAGGGGTTTAACAATTTCTAAAAAGTCCTTGATGAACCATCTTTAATATCCAAAATGATTTAAGAAAGGCCAAAGTGCTCTTAAATTGGTTGGAGCTAGAAGTGTAGAGATCACCTTTACTTTTTCATCATCCATTTTAATTCCTTCCTTAGAGATTACATGCCCTACAACTAACAAATTTTTGCCATCAAATGGGTAATGTCCCCATTCCCAAATGGTCTTGCTACAAAACAAAGATGGTGCCTCTTCATAACTAGTGTTATTGTTATTATAACAAGACCTGAAAGGGTGCATTGTAATAATGGACATGTCTCTCGAGATGACCTTTGGGGATTTGACCCAAGGCATTTATACCTAGGCTTAGATGTCATGCTAGCATGGAGTGGTGGTATTGGTAAAGGTAAGTCATGGGTGCTAGGTGAAGTAGGGTAGGAAGAGGACTAGCCATCCCTGTTGTTTAGTTGTACACCTAACTGTGATGGCAGTGCTGGATTACCTCTAAGGGATAGATGCCAAAGGAAGAAAACCCCAAGGAACACTCTCAGAGCATGATCCAGATACTCTATTTTATATCAATAAAGCATTCTTTTCTTTCTCTTTCTACATTTTTCCTGTTATTTCCATTATGCTTAATGTTGAATGCTACATATATTTGATGTTTGGTATATTTTCTTCTTATGCATAATGTCTAATATAATGTATATTTGATGCTTGCCATGACATTCAGGAATGGGATGTCACAAAATAACATTTTTTCCAACTCAATGTTAAATTTTTATCTATACATCTATCTAAGACATATTCTAATCAATCTAACATTTATTCATAGGTATCTTCATATAATGAGAAATCATCCATAAATACTTCCATGTATTTCTCTTACATGTCAAAAAAGACTAATATCATTAGTCTTTGGAAGATAGTGGTTGTATTGCAAAGATCAAAAGACATTTTTCTATAGGTGAAGGTACCATATGAACCATGTAAAAGTTGTTTTATATTGATCTTTCAATGCAATAGCTACTTGATTGTAACCCCTAAACCTATCCAAAAAATAACAATATTCATGCTCATATAATCTTTCCAAAAATTGGTTTATATAAGGTATAGGAAAATGGTACTTTTTAGTGCTTTGATTAAGTTTTTTATAATCTAAAAAAACTTGCCGTTTCCCTCCCTTTTTGGGTACCATCATTATGGGGCTCATTCATTCATTATTAATGATTAGATAAATAATATCTTCCTTCCAAAGTTTAGAAATTTCATCTTTAACAATTTGCAGAAATTTTAATTGGTTTAACATTATCTTCTAGATAAACATGATGAGATATGTTGGATGAAATTCCCTCATGGAGACCCTCATAGCTCCATGCAAATGCCTTGGATTTTCTTTTTAAAATCTTAATAATTTGATTTCCTGATCCTTGGATAATTGAGAATTTATTATTAGTGGTTTATTTTCATCAAGGAAAATATACTTAAGGACATTAAGTAGTTCACAAAGTTCTGGAGTATTATTAATTAGTGGCTGAATGGTATTTCCAATACTTCCTAATTCCAAATTCAAAATCTGATCCAAGAAGTTATGTTATTCTATTATAGAAGTATCTAAGGATCCCTCCTCAAAATTATTGACTGCTAATGTTTTCTTAATCACAACCATGACAAATGTTGGTATTGTATAAAGAATTCTAGCTTATTTAATATCTTGATTTATTTTTTCCTCATTTTCTTCATCAAATATATTAAATGTAATGGTGAGATTGGCAAAGGTTAATTGGAGTTGCCCTGATCTACAATTGATTATTACATCAACTATTGCTAACCAAGGTCTTGCTAGGATAATTGGAAAATAATTTAGATATTTTACTTCTAACACAAAAAATTCCATGGGGTATTTTTCCTTTTCTACTTCTACTATTAAATCTTCTACTACTCCTATAGGTTTAACAGTTGAGCCAAATGTTAAGGATATTGACATGTTTACTTTTCTAATATTTTTTTAAGTCTAGTATCTCAACCATTGTAAGTGGCATCATACACTGCTTATCTCTAGCTATTTTAAGTATAATGTAAAATGAAAACTTGTGTTTAGAAAAATTGGTTTAAAAGGTTAATATACTTATTTTTCTTGATGACAAAATTTGCATAAAGTTGCAAAATTATTATTAGGAAAATCAAAATTGGTAGATCATTTGATGAAATCTAATAATAATTACCTAAATAGAATTATGTATATTTTGGGGGGTACTAGAACTCAAAATGAGTAAAATATACATACACCCCAGGATTATAAAACTTTATAACTTATTTCTACCTAGTAGAATCAACATGTGACCTAGGGTTACAAGGCCAAGACTCATACTACTAGGCTAACACCTTATTTTTGGTTGTGTATTTTGAGTAGGATAAATTGAATTTGATGTTACTAGTAGAAATGTTATAAGAGAAATTAAGGGTATACTTTTATTTTTGTTGTGGGGTAGGGAGTATTGGGACCCAAAAGAATGGATGTTGGAACCCCAAATTAATTGTAACATAGGTACACCCTAAGATACATAGTCCAATTAGAACTTGTATAGTCCAATTAGAACTTTATAACTCATCATTGTCCACTAGAATTAAACCCCTAACTTGAAGTTTTCAAATTAAGAGTCTTTGCCAATAGGTTAAGACCTCATTGTTTAGACCAAAAAGAATGATTATAAGTAGAATCCAAGACATAGCTAATATGATGCATTAAAATAGTTATAGAGGAATATAACAATGGCTCATTTGAGCCACCTATAACAATTAGGTATTAGCCTAGTGATAAGAAACTTGATTTTAGAAGTTTTGGGTCAAGGGTTTGATTTCTATGGGCAATGTTGAGTCATATAAAGTTCTAATTAGACAATATATCTTGGGGTGTGCTTATGTTTTACTTATTTCAAGTAGACTATGCCTCAACATCCTCAAGAGCCTATGAGCACAACATAAGCACACAACAAATGTCACTTGTTAGTGTATGGGTTAGGAGTATTGTGAGGATTCCTTTAGATCATAAGTGGCCAACCAATGTAATACACATCATGCTCATAGAAAGTAATAGGAACATATAGAGACATCATTTATTAAGAAAGCTAATATGTGTTCCTATTCTAACACATCTAGTTCTAAGCCTCACTTCATAGAGAAGGGTGGTGGCTCAAGCATCAAAGCTAAAGCTCCTCTACAAGCCTATGTATCCTTGTGACATAGTAAATATGAGATTAGGGCTTTGTAGTCTTTTAGGTGATGTTTAAGATAGCATAGAACTCATGGGGATCTGGACACTTATTCTAGTCCCCATTTTAGAAGGTAAGTAGCCTTCAAACCATCAAAAAGGCATACTCTCTACAAGATGCTTTGGACTAGTTTCTAAATTTCTTTTATGAAATGTTTTTTTGCATATAACTTAACATAGTTCATTGGAATTGAACCTATGACCTAGGTTTTTCCAAGCCAAAACTAGATAACTATATGTATCCCTAAGATATATAGTCAACATGAACTTTCATGATACTTTCATTAAACATATTTGATGAATCATGCATCATTGGGACATGTTGATGGAATCCTATTAATGTAGGGTTTCCTACGTTGATGGGTACCCATCGATGTGGCATCTTGTCATCATCTATAAATGTGCAGCTCCCTGCCACATTTATGGCATTCTTCCATTAGTTGTAGTGAAGCTCTTGTAGTTTGTTTTCTCTAATTAGAATATTTCTTGAGTGCCTACAGTAGGAGTCAAAAAAGTATATGGATCTTTATTCAAGCACTAATGTACTTGAGCTCCTTAGTGTGAACAGAAATAAAGACAAGCTTTTTTGATCAAACCTTGCACACTTGGAAAATATTAATGTTTCCCTTATGCATTTATTATTTATGCACTTGAATTTAATGAATTTTAATTAAGTAATTAATATCAATTAAATAACAAACATAAGTACGACCACTTTGAGCATATGTTACGCTTGGTAATCCCAGTAGCACCTAATGCTTGGTAGCCTAGTAGCATTGCAATGTGTTCAGGATGTGTATGGACAATGGAAATGGATGCTTATTGTAGAATTAGTTAAGTGTTAGCTAGTTATTAGATTAATTAAATATCAAATTTACCTTATTTCTAGCACTTGGGTAAATCTAGTGAAAAAGAAAAAATGATAAAAATCATGTGCCTTAGTGAAACTTAACCATACCTTTGTATTTCATAAGTGAAACTAGGAAGAAAATGATCATATCCTTGATATTTATTTCCTAGACCTAGTGTACTTGGAGAGCTAAAGTCTGCAAAATTCAACTAGATCACTTAACGAATGCTAGTGATTCATATGGTTGGGCGTAGGGACTGCTTGTTGCTCATTATTGGCACCATTATTGGGGACTTTAGTTAGCTACATGTGCTATCTAGAACTTAGTGAAATTAATTAAAGATGTCATAATAAATCTTAAACTTGCAATCATTAAGAATAATAATAATAGTAACAAGCACACTAATTTTCTTTTCAAAGTTAAAATGGCTTCTTCTCACAGGGCTGATTTTCTGTCATTGTTCAAGCATACATCTAATCAACAAAGGCATGGAAGTTCAAATCATCTAGTTCCCTAGTAATGCAAAGTATTACACACTCATCTTGATGAGTATGTACTAGATTTCACCTTCATCCTACATTAGGATGAATAGCTGCAATGGAGGAACATGAAGGGCAACATCGTGTTGCCGCCTGATCAATCAATTCCTGTGATGTTGCTCCAAACTCTTATGAGGTTGGGCATCTAGGGGCTCATTGCTAAATATGTTGTGTAGGACTAAAACTATTGGGACTACCATCCTATTGAAGTAAAATGTAAAATAATTTGGCAACAAAAGAGACATTATGAAAATTCGAAGGGGAAATAGTTTAATAACCTCTTGTTCTTGCTGGGCCAAAAAGAAGTAGAGGATCCCTTTTCTGGGGGTTCATAATTCATTGAATCTCCTCCCCATGGCTTTGTTGAGGGGGGTATAAACTAGAATTTATAGTCTATTATAAATAATACTAGTTTGAGCAAGAATGGATCCCATGACCATGGGGACTCCAATGCTGGGAGTTAAGATAGGAACGTGGATAGACATGATGATCGTGGTCATGATCAAAGAAGAGGGGGTAGCAAGCAACAGGCTAGTGATGGCTCTCCTTCCTTTTCTTTACCTTCAACATCCTCTTCTTCCTCCTCTAGCTCTAACCAAAGCCACAAAGGACATGAGCATGATGGGGGTGACTAGTGGAACAAAGATGATCATAAGGCCCACCAAACTAGTAGAGAAAAAGGGCATGGGAAATCATGTGAAGTCCACCACCATGAAAGGAGGAGCAGCAAAGGGCATCATGACCATCATGGCCATCACAAAGGCTATGATCATAATGAGCCTTTTCTTGTAACAAGAAACATGTTGAACATTGTAGATGCCATGAGAATGCCAACAAGGCATGTGAAAGATAGTAAAATTAAATAGTTGCGTATGAACAATATCCCTAAGTTTGATGGAGATACAACTTAGATCCATAGAATCATCTTCAAGAATTTCACGATGCCTATGCCCTGCATAACATTAAAAATTAATGAAAAAAGTTAAAGCTATTCCCATGGATGCTCATTAAAAAAGCTAAAAGTTGGTACCAATCCTTAGAACCAAAATCAATCAGACATTGGAGTATGATGCTTGAGCTCTTCAACAACAAGTATGAAACATAATTTCAAGTGTCTAATATGAGAAAGTAGATCCAAGGTTGGAAACAAGGAATACATGAACCCTTGGACATAGCTATGGGTAAGTACTATTCTCTCTTCCATAAATGTCCTAGCTATGGTTATTGATGAGTGGTGAGGTATCCCTACACTCAACCATATGAAACAAGCATAGCACACGTGATCTGGTTGAACTCTATAGACTAAATGCCTGCATGCCCCATGGAACACTTGGGGTTAATCATTTGTTGTCTTCCCAGACTTACTTGTAGTTGTCACGGTGTATGGTTAAGTAAGTTCGAGGTATATGATTTTTATAGTTTTTAAATGTTTTTCTCCTATGCTATTGAGTGAAGGGTTGAGAAAGATAACTAACTCTAACTAATGAACTAAGTCTAAATTAACTAGTATCAGCATTTTTTCCCACTTATCGTACACACCCTGAACTATGCAACTATGGCTACCAAACGCTAATCGTTATTGGGATTACCACACGTAACGCACATGCTCAAAGTGTTCATATTGAGGCACTTAACTAGCCTAAACATAATAAGCAGCCGATTTCTTGACTAGCCATACACATCAGTAAATGCTCATAATCAAGTTGTACTCATTCCGCATTCTAGGAGATAAGGGTGAAAGAATCTAATATCGATGAGCAACCGATTCCTTGATTAGCCGTACAAATTCTTCAATGCTTGTAATCAAGTCGTACTCATGCCGTGCTAATGGAGGTAATAAATAACATGTAATAAAATCCTATTCCATGCACTACAAGGTTTATCCACAAAGCTCGTCTTTATTGCCGTACACAACTTGTGTTCAGGTACAAAGCTGCTCGAATAAAGATCCGTTCACTTGGGGACTCCTACTGCAGGCACATGGAAAATATTCTATCTCTGCAGTGATCAATCTGCCAGAGTTTCCCTACTTTTAGCCTAGGATTAGAAATAAGGGAAGTGTCGCCTCTTATTTATAGATTTGGTAGTGGACCGCGATATCGCATACACGACATCACAAGGGACGACGCGATATCGTGTACGTGATATCATGGCTTGTGCATATCACATCTCATCAGTTATTCTCAAAGGGAGAAACTTTGTCATATCATAGATGGACTCTGAATAGAAATGAGGAGCACTCTTGGGGTCTATGCCGAAGGTAGAATTTTAGAACTTAAAGCTCATCAAATCCAAAGGCTGATAGAGCACATTGCCAAAGAAGAAGGAGAGTTGAGAAAAAGGAAAAGTATGAAAGAATATAATTTGGACCTTTCCATCAACTAAAGGGAGGTCTAGTACTATGATAATGAGGAGGAGACACCACTTGATAAAGTGATGCATTGAAAGATCTTGTTGATTTAAAAGTTTGTTTCTAAAATTTTGGCTAAGATAGATAAAATGTGGGACTCTTTCCATGAGAAGTTCCAAACTTCTTTGAAGATAGCAAAGGAAGATGAATGTGCCCACCAAAAGGGTAAGGGAAAGGCTACTATAGTAGAGGAGGTTGGGGACTCTGAATTAAATGATGGTGGTGGATGTGACATTTGCCACTATGAACATCCTAAGGGTTGTTGTCCCATTGTTTCATACTTGCAGGAGTCTAGGATATATACTCTAAATACTAGATTGGCAATAAGGTAAGCACCTAAAAGGTTGCCTTATTCTGAAGGCAACCCCAAGCAGTTCCATCAACAATAAGCCTACTATCCAAGTGGAGCTTCATCACAACCTTATGAGTAGTACCATCAGTGGTAGCACCCACAGTCATGGGGGATGCCATAAATAAGGTAGAAATATCCTTATCAACAACCTAATCCATATGGATAATATTTTTAGAAGCCCATTTCTTTGCTTGACTCTTCCAGTCACACTTCATTCCAACATCACTAATACTCACCTGAATACTACAAAGCCCAACCTCAAAAAGGAAAATCTCGATTTTCTCATTATCTCCTCATCCTTCTACATATGTTCCTCCACCCCAAACTCAATTAACTTTTACTCCATAAATGAAGGATGAAATTCCATCCCAACTATAGCAACATAACACCACTAGGGCTATTAACTTACAGCTAGCTCCTTAGCCTAGTCGTTTAGAAAATAAACCTTCAAAGAAACCCTTCTTCTAAACTAACAATCCTACATAGCCCTTATAGATACATGTAGTTGCTAGCCATGCTTCTCCCTTATTCTTTACATAATCTTTCAAGTTCCCTTCAAACCAAATGCCTTAAAGTTCCATACTATCATGTCAACCCATGTAGTCTTTGATTGGATTAAGGCTAGCTACCTTCCTAGGAAAAAAACTCATCCTAGGAGTCTCCTAATTTATTTGTAAATCTTTGAGAATGAGCCATGCGAGGCTCTTTTAGACTTAGGTTTTAGTGTGAATTTGATTTTTCATGAGATATATAAAGCCTAGAACCTACCTCATCTCAAGAAGAGAAACATTTATCTTGAGTTGGAAAATTAGTCCATCACCAAACCTTTAGGGCTAGTGAAGGACATTGTGAACACTATTTGTGGTTGGCCTTATCCTATTGATTTCTGGGTGATCCAAGTTGTCAATTACAAGGGGAACTTCCCCTTCATCATGGAAAGGGCTTGGCTAAGCACTGTTGATGTGTGGCTAGGCATTAGAGATCTTTCCTTGAAAATTTTCAAGGAGAAAAATTTGGAAAGATGGAGAGGAAGTGAGTTTCATGCATGATGTACAGTGACATAAGGTGCAACTATGTGCAAAATTTATGGTTTATAAAAAGTACATCTATCAGAACATGCAGATAGTGTGTGGATGTAATAGAAATTAAAAGATGCCTATATGAATTAGCCAAAAAATAGGAAATCTAGTGGTTAACAGTTGATCCTAAAAGCAACTCAATAATATGTATGAAACTAACTAAGATCCTAAGGAGTGCTTATGTTAAAGGCATAAATAAAGTGAAGAAAGTTTATTGCCAACTTTCTGATGATGAACTTGATGACACTAACTAGGAAGAGATGGAAATCCCTGAGAGCTTTAAGTAGGAGCCCTTAGAGTTGAAAACTCTACCAGCTAGAATGAAATATGCTTTCCTAAAAAATGGTAAGCTACTTATAATCACTGTCAATCTTACTCCTAAACAAAAGGAGAAGTTGTTGAAGGTGGTCAACAAATGCCCAATAGCCTTCACCTGGCCATATCATTAATTGACTAGAATTGATACCTCCATAAAGCCATAGAGGTAGTTGTAGTAGGAGTTGGATCCCAAACTAAAGTAGATCATCAAAGAGGATATTGGACTCCTTAAGGTAGGGTTCATCTATTCCATTATAGATAGCGAGTGGTTTAGCTTACTTGCAATAGTGCCAAAGAAAGGTGACAAGTGGAGGATTTATATTGACTTTAGGCTATTGAACATGGAAACATACAAAGATTATTTTCCATTACCATTTGTGGATCATGTGTTGGATACTATCTCTAGGCATTGCTATTACAACTTTTTGGATGGTTATAATGGTTATAACCAAATTTAGATCATACTTGAGGATTATGCCAAAACAACATTCATAAGTCCCTAGGGGACTTTTGAATATAGAAAAATATCCTTTGGTTTATGCAATGTCCTACAACCTTTCAATGCCTTGTCCTAAGCATCTTTCAATAGTAGATTGGTAGTGGAATTGAAGTCTTCATGGATGAATTTTCGACCTATGGGGCTACATTTGAGAAAGCCCTAGACTACCTTGAGCAAGTGCTAAAAAGGTGTGTGGAGACCAACCTTTAACTCAATTAGAAAAAGAGCCATTTGATGATCTAGGAGGGCATTGTCTTGGGACATAGAATATTACAAGAAAGGATTGAGGTGGACCTTGAGAAAATAAGGATCATCCAAGAAATTACTTGTGAACCAAAAATAATCAAAGATGTCTGATCATTTCTTTGTCACACTGGTTACTATCGACACTTCATAGATAATTTCTCTAAGATTGCAAAATAATTGGTGGAGCTTACAAACAAGGATTTTCTATTCATCTAAACCAAGGAATGAGAGAATGCATTCTAGTAACTCAAGAAAAAGCTCATAGAAACTTTAATTTTACAAGCACCTGATTGGTTTAAATCATTTCATATCAAGATGGATGCTTCCAATTATGCTTTGGGAGCCATGCTCACATAGTTGGACAATCAGAAATGTCCTTACTATATCCACAATGTGAGCTAAAGCATTGTGGGTGCACAATTAAATTACACCACAACAAAGAAAGAATTAATGACAATGGCTTATGCCTTGGAGAAATTTAGGCACTATGTGCTTGGGTATAAGGTGTTCTTGCACACAAATCATAGCATAGTTTGATTTCTTATGAATAAATCAATGGTGAGCCATCGTGTCATTTTGTGGTTGGTGATCTTGTAGGAATTCAATCTCACAATGGTAGATTGAAAGAAAACTAAGAACATGGTTGCCAATCACTTGTCTTGGTTGAGATTGGATAACAAAGAGGAGGAGAGCCCACTTTCTGATTAGTTTTTTAATGAAATCCTCTTTGTAGGTGTTATCAATGAACAAGTGGCCACTAGACCTACCTGGCACAATGGCATTCTCACATCCATTCTCACTCAGGAGATGCCACAAGAGTTGAATAACAAGAAGAAATAATAGCTTCTTCACTAAGAGAAACACTTCATGGAGATCCAAGGTGTGCACTGATGGCCTAGTTCGTTGGTGTATTCCTAATGCTAATCAACTATGCATTCTCCAAGATGGCACAAGGGCCCTTGTGGGGACCATTATATAGGGAGATGCATGACCATTAAAATACTAATGGCTGGGTATTCCTGGCCAACAATTTTTAGTGATGCTCACCAATTTGTCCACTCCTATGATTGCTACCAATGCGATGGTGGGATTATCACTCATATGGTAGGACCTCAATAGTGGATCTAGTCATTAACCCTTTGAAATCTAGGAAATTAACTTCATGGGTTTCATTACATCCATGTTAAATGAAAAGGTGTACATCATGGTTGTTGTTGACTATTATATGAAATGAACAAAAGCAACAACCATCACTGACGATACATCTTCTACAGCTTCTCTGTTTGTACAAAAAAATGTTGTAAATAGGTTTGGAATGCCATATGTACTAATTTCTAATAATGGTACTTATTTTACAGGCACCACCTTTCCAAAACTCATGCAACTGTTAGTGGTAGAACATAAATTAACAACACTCTACCACCACCAAGCCAACAGTCAAGTTGAGGTTATGAATAGGAAGATCACTAACATCTTAGCAAGAATAGTTAGCAAATCTAGAAGAGACTAGAGTATGAAACTTAATGATGCCCTTTGGGCCTACTGCTTAACCTAAAAACTTCTTATAGGCTGCTCTTCCTATGAACTTGTGTATGAAAAACTACCAACTCTTCTTATTTAGTCCAAAGTCCGTACACTTTCAATAGCTTATGACCTTATCCTTGACCTTAGTCTAGCACAAAAAAAAAAAGATTGATAAATATCAATTTACTTAATTAAAATTGATTGGCAATCCTATCCTTCAATGAAGTGCACAAGGAATTCAACAAGCACTATCATGACCTTAAAATAGGGAAGGTAAAGTTTCAACTGGAAGATAGGGTCCTTTAATAGAATCCCATACCTATGCCACAAAGAACTAAGTTCTAAATATTGTGGAAAGGGCCTTACATCATGTATGAAATCTTTTCTTTTGGGGCTATGTTGATATATAAACCTAAAAGCCCAAATAAGAAACTACTAGTCAACATGCAATAAATTAAACCTTTTCATGAGCCTAAGAAAGCCAATGACCAGAAAACCTTAATAGATGGATAGGAATGCTTAATTTTTCAAATCTCCTGCTTCTAACTCAGTCATGGGGGACATGGCTATTCATGCTAGATCATACAAAGTGGCTTATTAGTTTTTCATTTTTTCGTAATTTCACCATTTTTTATTTCACACCGTCTTTAGTATGTTTTATCTTTCTTGCATATTTTACAATTTCTTTTATATTTTAATTTATTTTGGTTTGTATTTTTCTTATTTATGTTTTTTTTCCTTTATTACCACTAGGACTAAGTGCAACTATAGCCGTTTGCTGATGATGGTTTGTACTATAATGTTATTTAATTGCTAATGTCTACATTTTATCTTTGAATTTTGGAATTGATAATTAAGACATGGTTTTTTTTCATGAAATAGGCAGTGAGTCTATGTCATCTACCCATCCACAAACTCTAAAGTGTTCCTCATTTTGGAAATATGAGGTTCCTTCCTTAATGAAATTTTTAATGAACTTGTGACCTTGGTAGTTTCCAAACATGGAAAAGATTAAATGGTTGGATAATGATGTGACATCAAGGGGATTCGATGCTTTCTAAAATTGTCTACCATCTTCAGTGCATGAGTGTTTTCATGGATTTCTCATCATTCCACTATCAACCAATAAAAAAAATTTTAAATTATTTGCATGGTGAGGTTCTCATCCAAAAAACATAAACATATAAAATCCGAAAAACAAAAAAAAAGGGTGAAAATAATGGGAATTCAAAGCACATCATTTAGACTTAATAACGAGCTACACACACTGATTATGGGACTAGAAAGACACATTACCCATGCCTGAAGGTCCCCTCTAACTAAGGCTTCATCTCACTTTCTACTTCTCTTTTATTCTCTTTAAGGAATGTTGATTGCTCTATGGGACTACTCGTGTGTCTTGAGGGAGGTGAACTTATCTTAGAGTGTTGATGTGAAGTCACTAAAAGTGGTTTATTTTAATTTGGACTAAGGATGGTTATTATCAGGTCATATTAACCATGAAATTATCAAGGGACTTCATGTGACCATGATTCAGGACCCCATTCCACCTTCTCTCTCATTTGCTACTACTTCCCATAATTCACCTCACTATCAGTTTTTCATGGTTTTGTTCAATGTCTTAGTTTAATGTGTTGAAAATCTTATGTAGATTCTTACGTGATTTAGTTCTTAACTTTCCAAAATCATTAATCATCCATGAGGTCCATGTACTCCTTGGTTTGAAGGCATGCAAGGGAATTAAGGGAATGAGCCTACTATGGAAGAATCCACTTGCATACCTCTTGGTTGGACAAGTTAAGTTTCTTGTTCTTAGGCATTTTCATGATCAAATCCTTTGTGCCTCCCATCAGTTGCATCTAACTATGCACTCCTTCAAATTCATTCTCTAGCTCCAAACTCCTTTGAATGATCTATCTAGCCCTCTTCCACTATTTCATCATGTTCACAACATTTTTGGGTCTTCAAAAATATTCATTTCATGCTTAAAATCTTTGTTTTTCTCATTATTTTTCAAGTGTAAAAGTTTCTCTATCAGCTTTGTTGACAAGAGTCCATCAATGGAGTGGACCACGTCAACTTGATCCTATCAATGGAATTTCATTGACAACCCAAAAATCCTATAAATACCAATGAACACTTATCAATTTTTGCACATTTTCTCATAAACTAGGGGGAAGTTTTTGCATTATTGAAAGACCAAAACCTTCTAGAGCCCATAACTTTCAAACTATTTGTATGATTACCCTTGCTCTTTAATCCTGCAACTACTGGGGGTAAGCTCTATGTTGTGGGGGCCATAAAACCTTAAGTTTTGATGATTTTTTTTTTGAAATTTTTCTAACTCCCAGAAGGGTTTAATGAATAAAATAGCATTCAAGTCATCAATTTATGAAAGTTAAACCCTTCGAACAAACTCTAGTAGTCATATTAATCAAATAATATCAAAATAATTTTAAAATAATTAATCTACCATGGTCACAACTAAGCCAAGTGAAAGTAACCAATGAGATAAGATACCTAAATGTTATAAGTTACACATCACATGCTAATTCTGGGTTCTATTGTGATTATAGATGGCACCAAAGGGAAGGAACCAATAGGAAGGAGGACCATCCAAACCAAGAGACAAATCGCTAAGAACTAGAAGGGGTCAAGAATAGCCCAAGAGTAGGCAGCAAAAACCCGTGCAACAGGACCTCTTTGAGAGGAGCCCAAAGTGGAGTTTGTGAAAAAAATTCCTAAAGAGGTCACAACTAAAAAATCTCACCAATATGAGGCACCTAGACGAAGAATGAACCTTGAGGTTACCCTGATGGAGGCCTACCTCAAGAAAATTGCATCCAAGGAGGTTTAGAAATATGTGCTTTAGGAGCTAAACTTTGGAACCTTCTTGAAGTTTACTCCCCCATAAGTCAAGACACAACTTCAAAACTATTCCATGTGGCCCATCATCAATTCTAGTGGGGAGTGGTACATGGGGGAGACATATCTTTTCTAAAACAATAAGCAAGAAAGTGCAAAGGTTAAAATCAAGGAATAACTATATCATACTTGGTGAAAACAATATTTCAAGCCCCTGGATTGCCTAAAACTAGGGCCACTCTAGTTGAAATTTCGATGTAGGAAAATCCAAGCATCAAGAAAGAATGGACATAGTAGTGCTATGGAGTGGACTGTAAAGAGTTTGGTGCACTCATGATGTTAGAAAATTCTTATTTCAAAATTGCAGCCTTTCACCTAAACCCAACAATGAGGCCTAGTAAGATCACTATTTTTTCTGTCCCTATGTGTGTTGTTCTAGGTTGAAGATTCCTCATCAACCTTTCACAACTAATCTATCTTGAGATAGAGAAGCACATCAAGGAGAATGAACATGAAAGGAATGTACTTCCCTTCCCATGCCTTGTCAGAAAATTATACAAGAGGGAAGTCATAGCCTACTAAACAAATGATATAGTTTATCATCCTTCATTTGCTTCTTGGGTGAAGATGATAAAAGATAAAGGACCTACGAAGATAGTCCAGGAAGAGGAGTAACAACCACCACCTCCACAACCCACTCATGAAACAACATTATAGTCTCATGCTACCATTGAGCACATGTGCAAGTTTCTTGAGAAACTCCTATAGCAGCAAGACACAGGAATGAGTGGTGGTGATCCATTTGTGTACCAACCAACCATGAGCCACCTCAATAAAGTGGCCTAAGACATAAGTCAGAAGGAGGGTGATTCTTTAACATTTTCTACCTAATGAATGCATGTGCTTGCAACATTGAATCCAAGCACTCAAGAGGTAACAATGTTCCTCTTGTAATAACAGCATTTCCTTAGAAATATCTAAGAATGCCACTACCTTTTGGATGCATTTAGACAAGTGTGAGGGGACTACCATCCTAGTGATGTAGTACTAAGGATAGGATATGGTAGTAGAAGTGATTGTTAATTGAGTGGTTGAGGCCCTAAATGTTTCGATGATGTCTATACAAAACATTTCTTCACTCAGAGATGTGTAGACATCAACCGAAACTATAAGTGGGAGATTAAATGCAATCCATCATGAGGAATTATTGGACTGACTCATGGGAATAGAACAATTGATTTCAAATGTCTTTGACCTTCCAAATGCCATCACTCATACCTAGTTGGAGTTGCTTAAGGTAAGAAGCAAGTGCATCATCATGGAGGGGCAAATCAAAATAGCTAGAGTAGAAAATCAATGCTTTGCTATGAAGGTTGCTAAACTTAGAGCCCACCTCATTGATCCCATGCTACTTAGCCAAGAAATTATGAGGGATGAAGGTTTCCAACAACTTCAAGCCAAACTTAAAGAGGCTGAGTACACCAAGGAGTTGGTAGAATTTAACCAATCCTTGGCCAATGCCATAATGTAAAACATTCATAAGGACTTGGTCCAAAGTTTCTAGGAGAATGAAAATTTGACTGCTAAAAATCATTACCTATGAAATTTTAATGTGCAGAAGAAACAACTATTTGAATTCATCCATCAACAATAATAGTAGCTTGCTAGGATAAACACTAAACTAAGGAGGTTGGCAGTAGAAAATGGAAATCTCTCAAAGGAGGATGTGCATGTCCTTTGACAGAAGTTTGAAATAGAAATTACCACCTAGAAGAATGAGGCCCTCAAATTATAGAGGATCAAGAACCATTATAGGGACCAGATTGGCTTGCAAAAGGAACTTAATAAAAAACATATCCAACTAATGAAGGTGAAGGTGAATGAGGTCCTCCAGTATCTTTAGCAAGGAGGTGATATTTGGTAGCCCATCTTTGTGGATTGGAAAAATACAATAAATAAAAATTTGCATGAAGAAGCTATAGATCAAGAAAAAGATAGAATTCATGGAGCTTTCCAACCTCTGATATGCAAACTTGACAATGCTAATTGCAAAAAGGCTACGGTCGGAGTTGGAGAAGCAAGTGGCCAACTCGTACTTGTTGTATAAGGCTAAGTTCAAATACCATAAAGAGATCAAGTAGAATCTTGAGGTTGCAAATGTTGAACTCAATGTTCTCAAGGAATGATTCACTAATCAAAGATCAACTACTAAAAACTTGACCAAGAGACTAAATGACTACCAGGAGCTACATAATGATATCAAGGTGTTTCATGTGGAACGAAAGCAATTCACAACCTAGTTCATCAACATGAAGAAGCTATTTTCCACAATGTATCGTCCATGGAATATTCTGATTCTAGCGAACATTAGTGAATAGCATGGACTATGAAATATCCTCAAAGTAAGGAGGAGAAGATGAAGGCATTATTTTGTCTTCCATCCTCCACTAGAAGTTGCAGCTGTAGTAGGATAACCACAACCATATCCTCAAAAACAATTATTGTGTGCTCTAGGAGCTGAAGAAGTTCCTTCGATGCCATAGGAACCTCCACCACCTAGGATTGTTTGATCTTCTTCTTTGTGTTCAAGTTTCCAGAGGATTTTTATTATGGTTTTCAATTTTGTTATCATGAACATCCAATTTTGTAATGATTGTAAATTCATATACATGGGGACTTAGCATTAGTGAGTTTTTTTGTGTGTGTTAGTTAAGTTAGTCAATAATCCCATACCTTCCCAAAAGTTTGTAAAGAACTTGTTACTTCTTTTGTTCACTCGAGAAAACATTTTCATTCAATCACGGAGGTTTGATGAATCATGCATTAATAGGCCATTTCAATGGGATGCCATCGACATGACCCCATCCATGAGATCCTATCAACATAGTGTTTCATATGTTGATCATATTCATTGATGTGGCATCCTATCATCACCTATAAATGTGTACCTACCCATTGCATTTATGGTATTTTTCCATTAGTTGTAGCAAAGCTCTTACAATTTGTTTTTCCTAGACTTAGAATATTTTCTAAGTGCTTGTAGTAGAAGTCAAAGAAGTGTATGGATCTTTATTCGAGCACTGATGTACCTGAGCTCCTTAGTGTGAATGGCAATGAAAACAAGCTTTTTTGATCAAACCTTGTAGCACTTGGAATAGATTAATGTTTTCCTTATGCATTTATTATTCATGCACTTGAATTTAATGAATTTTAATTAAGTAATTAATATTGATTAAATAAAAAACATAAGTGCAACCACTTTGAGCTTACATTACACTTGATAATCACCTAATGCTTGGTAGCCCAGTAGCATTGCAACGTGTTCAGGATGTATGTAGAAAGTGGGAATAGATGCTTATGTTAGGATTAGTTAAGTTTTAGCTAGTTATTAGATTAATTAGATTAATTAAATATCAAATTTACTTTATTTCCAACACATAGGTAAATATAGTGAAAAATGACAAAATGAGAAAAATCATGTACCTTAGTAACACTTAACCATACCTCTGTATTTCATAAGTGAAGTTGGGAAGATAAAGATCATGTACTTGATATTCACTTCCTAGACCTAGGGTACTTGGAGAGCTAAAGTCTATGGAATTTGACCAAATCACTTGGTGAATGTTAGTGACTCATATGGCTAGGCATAGGGACTACTTAATGCTCATCAATATCGATCTATTAGATTATCATACTCATTGTAATCAAAATTGTAAGTTAGATATCATAAGTTGGATTCTTTAACTAATTGAGCAATGCCAAAGTGTCCATCTTGAATATGGTTAATAAAAAATATTTTAACCTATATTAATCATGATACATATTATATATAAATCTATTTTGATGGTTAATACTGCTAGCTTTCATAGTGGTAGCAAATGCTCAATGTTTTATAAAGGCATGATTGCATCCTTGAGATTCTTTTATCACTCAAGTAAAACCTATAAATTACCACATATTATCCATTAAGATTCATGAAAAAATTCAAGAAAAGTTACATTAATGCTCCCAAGCATGTCTTGAGGTATGTAAAGAGTGCCTATGATTTATTTATCAAGTTTGTGAAAGGTAATGAAAACTTCCATGTCTTTAGAGGAGAGAAAGCCCATATTTAGAAGCATAATAATTAATGGGCCAAATCCTATATATTGAAGTAGATAGAGGTATAATTCAATGGTACTCTCATCATATGAGATAGAATTCAAGGTAATGGTGGATTATATCTAATACATTTCATTGTTTACGAAGCTCTTCACTCAATTGGATTTCCAAGTCAACATTCCCATTAAGTTAATAGTACATAGTTCAACAACTATCCAAATCTTAGAGGATCATGTGATACACAAGAGGTTCAAGCATGTAGATATCAAGTTTTATTTCATTAAGAAAGAAGTGAACGAGAGAAGTATTTTGCCCAAGTTTATGCCAACAATTGATTAGATGGCAAATCTCTTAACAAAGCCATTGTAGGTATACCAAGTTAATCTATTGAGAACAATTACAGTGGAAAAAGAGAAAGAAGAAGCATGTTATCCTTAACATTCAAATGCAATGATCCTCACACATTGCATACTAAATAAAGATGTGTTAGAAATAGTATAAATGTGTGTCTATCCTTTCTTACTCTTTCACACATCATACTTTTTCTATGTTAAGTTGAATCCATGTAGGAGTTATGTACACTTAAGATATATAGCCAACATGATCTTTCATGATACGTTTATTAAACATAACAATGTGTTAGATTAGCATACTCATTAGAGTTGAACCCATGACTTGAAAACCATAAGACACATACTCTAAGAAATTAAGTAATGCCAAAGTACCTATATTAAATATGGTTAATAAAAAAACATTTTGGAGTTTTATCAATCAAAACTATATATATATTTGTGGTAACCAATGCTTAATACTCAAGGTTTCATAGAGGCATGATTGCTTCATATATTTGTGATTTCTTTCTCACTCAAGTTCTAACCTAGAAGTTGCTACATTTTATCTATCAAGATTCATGTAAAAATTTAGGAAAAGTCATATGAATACTCTCAAGCATATCTTGAGGTGTGTGAAAGGCATCTATGATTTATCCATCAAGTTTGTGAAGGTAGTAGAAACTTCCATGTCTTTAGTGATGCTAACGAAAACTTTCATGCCTTTAGAAGAGAGAAATCCCACATCCAAAAGCATCATATTTTATGGGCTAAATCTTATATATTGAAGTAGAAAGAAGAAAAATTAAATGACACTCTCATCATATGAGGCAGACTTCATGGTATTGGTGGATTGTATCCAATATACCTTGTTTTTGAAAAAGCTCTTCACTAAATTGGACTTTTAATTCAACATGACCATTACGTTATTAGTGGATAGTTTAGCAACTATTTGACTTTCAAAGAATCATGCGATACATAAGAGGTCCAAGAATGTAGATATTAAGTTTTATTTCATCAAGGAAAAAGTGAAGGAGACAACTATTTTAGACAACCTTATGTCAATAATTGATTAGTTGGAAGATATCTTAACAAACCCATTATAAGCTTACCAAATTGATAATCTATTAAGAATCATTAGAGCAGAAAAAGTAAAAGAAGGAGCATTTGACCCTCAAAGTTTAGGAAGAGGGGGAAGGGAGGGGGGGATGTTAGACCCAAAAAATTAATAATAATATTTTTTTAAAATTAGAGTACTTTAGAACATCAAAGAGAGAGAGTCTAAAGAAAAAGCCAAATAATTTAAGAAATACATTTTCAGGTTCTCATCCTTACAACCAATCCTTAAAAACCTCTCCCATGGGATAGGAAAAGGATTAGGCCTTGTCCTTATTCAAAAGCATCCTCATGGGTTTTCACTTTTTACTAAAGGGTTCCTTATAAAGATAAAGAAAAAACTCTTTCTAAAGATAAAAAGAATACATTAATCAAAGCTAAAGAAAAAATATTAATAAAAGCTAAATCCTTTACATCCTTGAGCCTTTAAAATAAAAATAAATTCATATAGAAGAAAATAAATTAATTTTTTAGCTTTAATTGGGAGATGTTTTGCTTGAATTTGTAGCTAAAAAGTGAAATCTTTGAGAATCTAGTATTTAACACTAGAAAAGAGGTCATAGTTATGCTCTTGCTATTGGAAAATAGCTGCACACTAAAGCTTCCAAATAGAGTAGAGAACAAGTGGTCAAAGACAATTTCAAATGCAAAGATATGAGGTAGACAAAGTAGGTTGATCACCAGGAATGACTTCATTGATTCTTAATTGAAAGTTGTTAGAAATTTTAGATGTCCATTTCCAAACATGCTTAGCAATAGGATATTCAAAATAAACATGAGAAAATGAGTCTTTACTTCTACAAAGAGGACATTGAGGAGCAACATTTCTCATATGTTTAAGATGAGTGTTGATGGGAACACCTTGATGACTAAGACATCCTAAAAATATGAATTTTAGAAAATGTTGGAGCTCTCCAAATAATTTTTATTTTTTTCATATAAAGGTGTGATGAAAATTGCATTTTCCAAGCCTTATTGATTTTTTTATGAATAAAATAATTCTTTATAATAATCTCGTAAGCAACTTTTAAATTAAAAAGAGAAACATCTTTGCCATCCTTTCAAAAAATAAAAAGTGTGTGATGCAAATTATTATCAACTTTAAATAAAATATCAAGCTTAGAACTTAATTTTTGATAATTTTTTTCTCTTTCTATTTAAACAATAGAGTCTAGAAGCTTCATTCCAAGTAATCCATTTATCATGCATACGTAAATAAGAAACTGCCATGATATCAAATTGACTCCAAGTGGTACATAATCTAGATGCATTAATAGCCCAAGCTCCTTCATTGAAATGAAGCCACCATGTGATAATTTTCTTAAGCATATCTTATAAATCTGTAATATGATTGTAACTCCAATATTTACTAAGCTTTCATCAAGTCTTCAAAATGTTTTTGAGAATTAAAGAACTAGAAATATAAATCACTTAAAGAAAAAAAAGATAGTGAAGAAAGTTATCAGAAGATCAACTATTAACATTCTTAGGTTTTCTTTAGACAAGTCTATTTTTGAAAAGAGCATATAAACATCATTTCATTAATGCATTTTGTAATCCATTTTGTTGCAAAAGAAATACCCTAGTTATAACAATTAATGAGGCCAAGACCTTCATATTTTTTGCTACTAGTGTAAATATTCCAAATAACTCTAAAAAAAGCTTTTCTATGTTACTTAGCACACTAAGAAGATCAACAAATAATATGATCAATTCTCTCATAAGAAGTTTTGGAAGGATCCAAAAAAATTGGAGTAATAAACATGAGTTAATTAAGGTATTTTCTTACTAACTAAAAATTTTCTAGCAAGGTTGAGCTTTTTCCATTATATTTATTAAGTCTGTTTTTTATTTTATCAACCACATTATTTTACAAAAATAGCAAGATTAAGCTCAAAATAAAAAGATATTCCTAAAATTTTGAAGACAAAATAATTTTTCAAGATTTTCTAAGGTTTGAAAGTAGCCCACTCATCAATATTTCCTTTACAATAAATAACAAATTTTTCCCAATTGGTTAGAGAACCAAATAATATGTAGTAAGCCTTCAATGTAGCTGAAAGAGTATTGATATGATATAGAGAATTCTTGATCATAGAAAATGAATCATCTGCAAAGTGCATGATAAGAAATCATGTACCTTGCTCATCAATTGAAATTTTGTTAATGAAATTCCTTTGTAAATGATAAGGTAGATTATGTGAAAGAAAATTTACAATAATAAAAAAAAGATAGGGAGCTAGAAGACAAACTTGATGAACTAACCACTAAAGAGAAAAGGAGAAACTTAATCCAAAATTAGTAGTAACTTGAGCATTAGCATCAATGAATAGGTTACAAACAAGTTGAATAAAATAATCACCAAATACGTACTTATAGAGACAAGAAATAATGAAATTCCACTCAATCCTTTAATAAGATTTGACATAATCTAACATAATAAAAGAAATGTTTTGGTTACTATGAAAAGATCACTCAAAAGATACCATAACATTATTTAAATTATGTCTACCTTTAACAAAACTAGTCTTCTCAAGTTTGATATATCTTCAATAACTTTTTGAATTTGGCAAGCCAATCATTTAGATAAAATTTTATAAGTATTATTAAGAAGAGAAATAGGCTCTCAATTACCAATATGTTGAAGATTTCTATTCTTAGAAAGAAGAAGAATCATACCTTTATTAATACTTTTTCCAAGAAAAACGTTTTTAATGGCTTCTTTAAAAACACGAAAGAGATCATCTCCAACAATGTCCTAATGCTTCTTTAAAAATTTACTAGAAAAATCATCAAAACTTGGAGGTTTATCATTTGCTAAACTAAAGGCCACTACTTTGATTTCTTCTACTATAATTTTTGCTTCAATAATAATTTGTTGTAGTTCAGTAATAATATGAGGAATATGTGTACTAGAGGCTTGGAAGGATTCCTTACAAAAACGTTTCAGAAAAAGAAATAGAAGAAAAATGATTTGCAAAAAAATTGTTAATAGTCTTAGGATCTTTAATGATGAAACCATTTATATAAATTGATTTTAGTTTAGGTAGTTGATAATTTCTTATTAGAAATTTAAATTTTTTGTTGCAAGGTTTATTTTCAATTTTGAGCCAACCCATACCACTTTTAGTGAGAGTACTTTTAGCTTCAAAATTATTCTAACATTATTTAGCATAATGAACTTTAGCTAAGGCATTTTGAGTTTCAAAATCAAAGGGATTATGCTTTAAAAGAATTTGCATTTTCTTTATATATTCTACAATATCTTCATCAACTTGATGCTTACACTTATTAAATTACTTTCCAAACCATCTATCATAATTTCTAACTCTATAAGTAGCTCGTTGCCACTAGTCAATTCAAAAAATATTACTATTAGGCTTTTTTATGCATTCTATAAAGACTTCAAAATATTTTTCCTACTAGGTCCTATGAATATATGAGTAGCCATATAAAAAATTTCATACTTTCAAAAAGATGAAGAGTTAATATGAGAGAGAAAAATGCTAATAGAAAATTAATCTAAGTCACATATGTATGTACTTCTACGTGTAGACTTTCAAAAGAAAACATTAGAGATATAAAATCTATTAAGTTAATAATAAGTTCTATTATTTCTTTGTTGATATTTACACAAAGTATAATGTTTCTCATTTGAATGAGATGGGAATAAAGAGCTAACATTATAAAGAAAATATTTTTCTTTGAAATTCCACCAATCTTCTTTTTCTTGAAAAGACCATCATGTTTATGTAAATAACATTCAACCACATGTAAATCACCTCCAATAATTCAAGGAACTTTAGGCAAAGATATAAGGTATTTTTATACTTCTATTAGATCTTTTGAATTATTAGGAGCATAAAATTATGAAGTTCAAGGTTACCTTTCACTATGAAAAATAATCCAAGTAATCCTTTCAAGGTTGTGAAAACCATAATTTAAAACTTTTCTAGTATAATTTTTATTTACAAAAATTATGCAAATAGTTATGTAGCCTTTAATTCAATGAAATAAATAAAGAAATTTTTTTTTCATTGTAAACAATGAGTGCTCTAATCACATGTCACCCTACCAAAATTATCTTATAGATTACAAAATGAACAACAGTCTTGGCAACATCAAAACTGAAGATAGAAAATACTTAAACATAGAAGGAATAGAAGATTATGTAGTTAAATTAAATAATGGATAGAAATTCACCATTTCCAATATGTATTATGTTCCTAATATTTTGAACCCTCTCATCTCTATTGGAGAAGTCTCTAATGAAGGAAATAGTATCTGTTGCAAGAGAAATATCTACATTATCAACAAACCCAATGGTAAAGATATCATAAAAATTAAAGCCGTGAATAAAGATCATAAGCAACCATACTACTCAAGGAAAGCATGTCGTTACAATAGAAGCTAATAAAATATCAAACAAAGATGAAGTCAAAGAAAACAATAATGTGAATTTCAACAAGTTTAGACTTTAGCATGGAAGGCTTGATCATACTTCCTATCATAAAATTGAAAGAATGATCAAACAAGAAAAAGCTACAAGAATAAATATTTTAGATATTCCTCAAGAAAAAAGAGCTACTAGTTCTCCTTACAACTCTTGCATGATAAAGAAGGAAAAATCATTTGATCTTTGCACATTAATCTTGTTGGGCTAATGCCCATTGTATCAAAAGGAGGGACATTATTTCATGGTCATAGTAGATGAATACTCAAGATACACTTGGACTTAAAATTTGAAGTAAAAGGATAAAGCCATCAAATACTTCAAAAATTTCTACAAACTAATTGAAAACTCCATGAATTTCAAGATTAAGATCATCAAGTCAATCAAAGGAGGTGAATTCATAAATAAATAATTTGAAACATTCTATAAAGAAAATGGTATCTTTCATTATACCACATGTGGATATAGCTAGTAATCAAATGGAGTAGCTAAAAGAAAGAATAGAACAATACAAGATTTAACAAGATGCTTACTAAAGCATGTCTCATTGCCTAAGCAATATTAGTGTATAGTTGTTGTAGCTGCTTGTTATATTTATATGTGACTCACTACCAAAAGAAATGAAAAAAAAAATCTCCATATGAAGTTATATACATTAGAATTCCTAACCCAATTCATAAGAGAATATTTTGGTGTCATTGATATGTAAAGATCCTAAAACAATTCATTAACAAACTTGAAGATAGAGGAAGGAAATTCATCTTTCTTAGTTATGATTCTTGCTAGTAGAGACCTACTATGATCCAATGAATCATAAATGTATGTTTCAAGGGATGTTATATTTGATAAGACAAAATTCAATATAAGTAATTTTTTCAAACAACATACACATATCAAAGTTTAAAACTATGGGTTCAAAGAGACCATCCTCACACCCAAATGCTATATACAAATTTTAAAAATAGAACCATAAGATTTCAAAATATGACAAATATGGCATATTCAATAGTCTCAAGTAAACCAACCAATGTCAATGAAGCCATAAAATTAAAAGTCTAGAAAAAATCCATGGACAAAGAATATAATGACATTCTAAGAAATAACACATGGGAATTAGTGGAAAAACTAGAAGATAAAAAGGGTATCGATTGCAAGTGGTTGTATAAAAAAAAGTACCATAAAAAATATGTCACAACACATAAATCAAGACTATTGGAAAGAGAATTCAAACAAAAGAAACACATTGATCATGAAGAAATCTTTGCACTGGTGGCCAGAGTTGAAACCATTAAACCCATTCACATTAGTTCAAAAGAGTAACTTGATTATTTACTAATAAAAAATCTTTTGTCTCATAAAATTAAGTTCCTCAATGAATCTATAGAAATTCATATCATGAAAAATAAATGAGTAAATAAAGATAAATAATCAAGATTACCTTCCATTCTAAGGAGAGATTGTTAGTATTTTTAAAGTAGAAGGTAATAATGTTTTATTTTTATTATACAATAAGAGTTTATTTTAATAAAATATAGGAAATTTTTAAATTTATGTGTAATTGTAAAGTTATTTTGGTGAAAATCCATATATATACATATATATATAGTTTTAAAAGTTTTCTTGTCATTGGGGCTACATTGTATTATTTTTAGTAAACATTACCTCACTTGTCACTCACACACACACACACACACACACATTCATGGTATCTATTGTTTTCAATAAACTTTGTCCTACTTGTCACATATATATATCCATGGAATCTCTTAGAAATTTGTATCATAGAATCATCAATGTAATTTTATCCAGCATTTAACTATTTCATCTTCAATTCATATTCCTTTTAGAAATTCATCAATTATCAATGTTCATCAATATTTACTCAATCTTGGAAGTTAAGTATTTGAAATTGGGAATATTCACTATTTTTATCATAGCTTAGTCATTTCATAATAATGTTTTAGTGATTCTACATGTATTATAAATCTAGAATAGGTGGCTACATGTAGTAAAACTTTTAGTTTAAAATTTATTGTAGTTTGGGAGAAATCCACTCTATGATTTGGCATATTTTCTGAATATGAAATTTTTACCAAAATAAATGATTGTCAATGATTAGTTTCTTTCTCCCTCATCATACAATGAATTTATACAAAATTAGATTTATTTAAAAGTTAATATTTGTGAAAATATTTAGTTAAAATAGAACAAATTTTGAGTTATAATATCTCAAAATTGCACAATTAGAATTAGTGCAATTTTTGATAGATTGAAAAGAACATAATATAATCTCAGCTTATAGATATCTTTTATAGTACTTCTTTTTTTCAAATTGTAGATAAATTAATAATCTTTGAACAAATACAACTTTTATTAGATAATTCATTATGAAGTCAAGATTACCAAGCAATACTCTCTCTTCTTGAAATTCTCTCAATCCAGCATCTTTTAGCAATAGATTTACACTAGTGTAGAGGCCTTTGTGGATGACTTCTTGAAATATTGGGCCATCTTGAGTAGGTTTTGAAGAGATGTATGGAAATAAATATCAAGCTTAATTAATGAAGAAGGTATTTAATGATCCAAGATGACATTGTCTTGGGATATCAAATTTCATAGAAAGATATTAATGTAAACCTAGAGAAGATAAGGATGATCTAAGGAATTACACAACAATCACAAAGTGTAAAATATATTAGAATCTTCCTTGGATATAACAATTACCATAAGATATCCATTTTGAACTTCTCCAAGGTTATCAAACCATTAGTAGAATTAACAAAGAAGGATGTACCATTCAAATGGACTAAGGAATGCAAGTAAACATTCTAACCATTAAAGAAAATGCTTGTAGAAACTTCAATTCTACAAATACCAAACTAGTCTAAACTATTTCACATTTTTACAAATGCATCCACCTTCACTTTGAGAGTAGTGCGTACATAGTTGAATGATCAAAAATATCCTTGCTATATCCACTATACAAGCTATAGTATTGCAGGTACATAACTAAAATACACCATAATAGAGAAATAACTAATGTTAGTGATATACACTCTAGAAAAATTGAAGCATTTTGTGCTTGGATATCTAGTTCTTATGCACACCAACCACAATATCATCTGCTTCCTAATGAACCAATCAATAGTTAACCTCCAAATCATATGGTAGATAATGATCTTGCAAGATTTCAATCTCACAATGATGGACAAGAAAGAAACTAGTAATATAGTTTTCGATCATCTATCTTGGTTAAGATGGGATAACAAGGCTAATGAAGAGCTTCTTGTTGATTAATTCCCTAATGAATTGCTTTTTTCTAAAGCAATTATTTTCATAAGTTAAGAAGCCATAATATGATATATTGATTTCCTCTTATATCTATGAACATATGAGACCCCTAATGAATGGGATCATAGGAAAAAAACTAGTTCCTCCACTATGTCAAACACTACATGGAGATAGAAGGTAACCTCTACAAAGTTTATGTTGATGGCCTTGTATGATGGTGCATACCAAATGAAGCTCAACTAAGGATCCTCTAAGATGCTTATGAGGGCTCTTGTGAGGATCATTATGCCAAAAGAAAAATGACCATAAAAATACTAATGGTAGGATATTTTTGGCCAATGATCTTCAAGGATGCTCATTACTTTCCTCACTCATGTGCATGCTATCAAAGAAATAGAGTAATGACCATCAAGATGAAAGAGCTTCAATAGTGGATTTAGCCACTAGACCCTCTTTATTTAGTAGTAATCAACTTCATGAGTTTCATCTCTCCCATGTCTAATGGAAAGTCCTACATCATTATTGCTATAAACCATTGTACAAAATGGGTAGAGATTGTAGTAATCACAAATTGCACTTCCATAACTATAGCCTAATTTTTGTAACAAGTGGTAAATATATTTCATATTCCTTAGGTACTAGTTTATGATAATAGAATCAATTTTATATGTGTCAAATTCACAAAGTTAATAAAATGCTTAGATGTATAACACAAACTTATAATACCTTATCATCCCTAGGCCAATGATCAAGGTAAGGTGAAAAATAGGAAGATTACATGAATCCTAATTAAGACTATTAAGGGATATAGAAAAGAGTGGATAATTAAACTAAATGATTCCTTATGGGCTTATCAATCTACATGAAAACTTCCTATAGGCTACTCTCCCTATGAAGTAGTGTATGAAAAGTTATTCAAACTTCCTATTGAAACTGAACTTTGTGTATCAAATATATGTGTCCTTAACATTAACATTAACCTATCAAAAAACAAAAGACTAATTGTAACGACAGAAAACGTCGGCAGCTGGAAATACCGACCGATATTCTGGCGTACACAGTTTTAACCACGGATCCGCGCGAGGGCTAAGCTGGAAAAACGAATCCGCGGCGCCCTGAACGGTCTTGTCGATCAGACAGGGACTTACCAGTCAGTAAAAGAATGCAAAGTGCGTAAAAGAGAGCGATCTGATTTGAGGGACCGTAAAGCAAGGGGAAAAAATGATGCGGCCGGATTGCAACGGCGATAATGCTAAACGCGATGAAAGGAGGCTGGCAAAAGAGAAGCACGTAGCTTCAAGATCTACGCTTTAACTTACAAATGTATATTTCGTATGAGAAATTACATTGGGGAATCCCCGATTACAGGATGTGAAACAAGCACAGAACAATAAGCAAAACGGTTTAAAAAGAAGTCCGATCTACCTCGTGGGCTAAGCTGAGATGCAAGG
>MNCI01025678.1:421084-470882 GCA_015680685.1 Gnetum montanum
GACATAGAAATCAAAGAATTAAAGAGCTAGTTATCATGAGTGGAAGACGGCACAAGAAAAAATTTCAACAACTCCCCTAGTAGCAAATGAGAAAAATGAAGTCCTAATTTTTGTGGGGGTCGTATTTATAGTACTTTTGAGACCCAATGTTGGGTACGCGATGTCAAGTTAGACCCAACATCGAGTACATGATGTCGAGGTCCAAAAACTTTGAGTTTTATGGGGCTAATGAACATCCAAATAGAAGCTCTGGGATGGATTGGAAGGTTGAAAGTTAAATTTCACATTTTTGGTAAGTGAAAATTTAATTTGAGGTACTAGAAGTAAGATAAGGTGAAATCATCAACGTGAAAAGTACTAAAATGGGTAAGAAAAAGGACATTGAAAGCTTGATTGTGAGATAGTTGAATTGCATCATAAGCGATATCATAAAATGAAGAAAATTGATAACTTGGAAGGTGAAAAATGATGTGGTCATGATAAACAAGTACAAGTCACACAAGTTACATAAGTGGGTCCTCCCCAAACTAGGCTCTAGCATATGATGCCCTTGGGTAACCACACCTCTAATGTCTATAGGCACTAGAGGGGTTGATTGCAACACATACTTGTGAAACAAAACACACACATGTCAAAACCAACAAATTGAGATAAAAAATCTATGTTACAGAAAACCACAAGTTATGAACATTCGGAAACCAAGATGAGATGGACCATAGAAGGGATCACAGAAATTGAGACAAGAGGTGGTTTACAATGGTCATAATGAAACCTTGTGTGTTATTAAAGGTTAAATAACCATGTTTCCTTCTTTCCAAGCCTCAAACCAAGTCCATACCACATTTTAGTGACACTGCATCATTTCATCTCATCAGCAGACAACAATAAGACTATCAAAGTTGCAAGGAGTAACATCACTTGGCATTTTGTCCAAGGGAGGAGTGTTATTAGGGCATAATTATATAAATTTATTATTTATTATTTATTTATTTTTTAATGGTTCTGCAAAGTCAACAACCTTCAGGCATGGGTACATGTCTTTCCAGTGGGACCTGCAGACATTTATTCAGTGTTGTTTAAAGTTTCTCTTACTTCCATTTTTCGTTAGATCTACAAGGATATGGTTACAACCTCATCAACATGATAGAACATACAGGATAGCCAAAGAGAATCCACAAATCCCTTTGATGTCACACCATTTGCATTCCACCTTAGTTCTATGCTCTTCCACCCAAACATAATGATTATAGATTTATTATTAGTTTGGATGATGAAAAAGATTACCATTATGACTAGAGTAAGAACCTCTAATAATGGAATGGGTGAATGGATATAGTGGTCCCAATGTCCAAATAATCAATCCCTTATGACTTGACAACATAGAGAAAAACCTCACCTCAATGGGAAACATGATCAATAGCAAGATTACATAAAAGAAAATTAAAATGACAACTAAAAAAAAGTAGCAAAAATAGGAAAATGATAAAAGAATTGGAAAACAAAAACATAAAAAACACTTAAAAAACCTGGAGATTAGAATGAGGAGTAACCCCCATGACTAAAAATTTGGTCATGGCTAGGATTAATAAGTGGATAAATAGGATCCATGCATGTATGAAACATTGGAAACCTTTCATGCCCCAACCACTGTGTGTCTATTGGTGTGTGGTGGCTAGGTAGAAAAATTGTTGGTCACACACCTAATTGTTATATGTATCGTGGATTAGGATATGAAGCATATTAAAATCATGGATGACTAGCCCACTACTGCACCCCTGAGTATGAGATGGTATGCATGGATTCATTTGTCTACCCACATTTGTAGATTCATTGGTTGGATGTGGGATTGAAGTACTAATAGATGGTGGTCTTTGTGTATAGTCAAAGGATGTTGGGTGAGATAGGAAAGGTCATGAACTAGGTTGGCCTTATGCTAGCTCAGATGATGTGGTGGGTCCATGCATGGTTTGCCTTGGCTTATAGCCTTTTCTCTAGAAGGGACATTTTTGGTCTTGAAGTTGGAACCCACTGGTGTCAGCATGTATTTACACATTTGTAGCATAGGTGGCACTCATTGGTTGATATTGTGGTGCTAGACCTTCTTGAATTACTGGAAATGACATATAAGGAGGTGGATGATGAGAATATTAAGGGTAAGTTGAATGGTAAGAGGCATGAGGTGGTGATCCTTTAGATGATGTCATGTATTGATGGTACTTGGGACAGTGGTAGTGGCAATTCGAAGTAGAGAATGCAGAATTGGTTGGAGAAATAGGGTGTTAAACATAATATCCTTGAGGTTTTAGTGGGTATGGCTGATTTGATGGTGGTCTCCCCCACAACTATGGTTATTGCCACTATGGTTGAGGACCATGCTGAGGATCATAATAAGCCCCCCTAGGATGGAACGATCAGTTGTGGGACTATCTAAAGTTACCTTGTGGAATAGGAAGTCTTCCAGGCATGTGCTTTTGCACAAATTTCAAATTTAAGGCACTTGAGCAATACTCCTGTAGATGCAACAATACAAGGCATTGGCCCTTTGGATTCTCATATATGCATAGATTGCATCTATCATCTTCATCTGTGGAGGAGTCTTTAGCCTCACTTTTGTCATCCATCTTTCTCATTTGCCAAAACGTGTTCCTAACTATTTCTTGGATCTATGTCCCTAGTTTATTATGTTCGCCTAGCATGTGTTACATGAGCTTCTTTGTGACCATCTCAACAAGAGTTTTGATGCTATCATTTACCCATTTGGACATTCTATTAATCTTTGCTTCTAGATCATTAATAGACTCCTTTATCAGCAAAGTCTATTGCAAGATCACCTTATCAAAGGTAGTTTCATTCTCCTATTCATAAATTTGGACCTCCTTTGATTGAAGAGTTGGGTCCCATTGAGATTTCTTGACATTCTCCCATTCGCACATCTCTCCTTCTTCTTTTTCCACATGCTCTATTATCTCTTTGACTTGATGGGCTTGAACCTTGTATAATTTCCCTGGGGCATACATCCCAAGGATTGCTCTTGTTTCATTATGAAGCCCATCTATGATGTCGTAAAGTTTCTCTTCCTTGGAGAAACCATGCCCTAGGAATCAATTCAGTAAGGCATAGTATCTATCTAAGGCCATGTACAAGGGTTCATGTTTTTCTTGTTTCTGCTCTTGAATTTTTCTCCTCAATTGGACACTCTTGCATAGGTTTGGTATTTTTCATTGAAAAGCTCCAACATTACAAACCATCTTCGGATTGAGTTTGGTCTCAACAATTTATACCACAATTGGGCTTTATCAATTAGTGTCCTAGGAAAGAGCTTCAGCTTTTCCATCCACTTTCAATGTTATAGTTAGCATAGCCATCATGCAAGGCTTGTAAATGATGTTGCAAATTTGAATCATAGCCTCCTACAAATTTAGGGATATTGTTCATGTCAAGCTTAGGTAAAAGACTCTTTTTGGGATTCCTAAATGATATATTAATGGCCTCTATGATATGCATTAGGCTCTTAGTGGCCAACAAGGGTTCATCATCATCAAATTAATTGTGAGGAAAATTTCTATGTTCATGGTGACTTCTTTGACTTTAACCATGGGTCCGATTTTTCCTTTTAGTTTGACCCTTTAATGAAGCTCTATATCTATACCTACATTCATCTTCATAACAACTAGATGTTGAAGGGAAAGAGGAAGATGAAGAACTAGAAGAATTACCATAGCATTTATGGTCTTCCTTGGGGTCCTTTGGTTTATTGTGTCTAAGTTTTGGGAAGGTCTTAGGCCTTGACACATCCCCTAGTCTAGGACCTACATCATCTCCTCTAAGATTGTCTACCTTAGGTGAATGTAGTCTTTGAGTGTCATTAGGGTGGTCATGGTCATAAGAAACACTTGCATATTATTGATTGCTCCAATCTTCTTCATTGTATATCTTGTTAGTTCTCCAATGAATGTGTTTACTATATAGTGCATAGTCACTTCTATGAGAGAGAGATGTGGTTGTTAGTTTATAGTGTGTCTGATTTAATATTTCTTGTAGCATATATCATTAATACCTTTATATCCATCTTGTATGATATAACTAATCTAGATAACTAGCACCATCCCTGACAGTGGTGCTAATGATGAGCGATGAGGTACCCCTATGCTCAACCATACAAACCATAAGTCTTCATGCATGATCTAGTTGAATTCTATGGATGGGACTAGTTGTGGCATCTAGATCATTATGCTTTGATCATAATTCCCTATCTTTCCACTTGGACTAGTGGTAGCTTTGTCACATATGGTTTAGCCCAAAGTGAGACATATGATGTTGTTCCTAATTCTACATCACTCTTGATGACGATAAAAAGGTAAAGTAATTAAACTAATGGACAATGGAAAGTAAAATCTAAGTAGCCTATGTGCAATCAGTATCCACCCTTAATCATTCATATAGGTTGTGGACTTTATGAGACTACTTCTAGGATGGCCAAGAGTATGTCACTAGGTTTACCAAACAATACACTTCTGCGTTACCAAGTACTTCTACTTAAATGCTCATGATTAAGGTGTACACATTCCACTTAATAATAGGAATAGTAAATAGTAATAAAGGAAAAAATTTAACTAAATAAAGCAATAAATAATTAACAATTAAAAGAAATAATAATCTAAGTGGATGCTACAATGATGGAAGTAATCTCAATCTTTATTGCTAATCATGTAATGTGTCCAAGTACGTCACACTTGAACAAAGGTGTCATACAATCACAAACATCACACTGTAGGCATGCATTGGAAATAAAAGACTTTACAAAAAAGAAATTGAAAACTAACTATCAACTACTTATTACATTCCTCATCTAAGCACCCCAATACCATATTTATAGGCAAGAGTTAGATGAGGTGATGTCAAGTATCCAACATCACTTATTAGTCTTGACATCAAGTACACAATGTTGGGTCCCGTCAAATCTAAACTCATCAATACCCAACTAATCTAACACATTGTGAGAACATGTTTTCTATCCTTTTTAGTTTTCTACCTTTCTTTTCATTTTTCCTATTTTTCATATGTTTTTCATTTCCTGAATTTTTTTCATTTCTTTTACTATTTCTATTTTTTTGGGTCATTTACATTTTTAAGTCATGTACTTATAATTTTCATTTGCATTAAATAAGAATTGTCATTTATGTATAGGTCAACATTATTTTTTGAATTATGTCGTATGCTGTCAAGCTGATTGAAAAAATAGTTATATAAAGCATTGATACCACATTATCCATCCCTCCATTTCTATAAATAAGAGGTCTTTACTTGGAAAGTAGTATGGTTCTTCTTACATCAAAATTAAAATGAACTCATGGTGTTTATGTTTTGATGAAAGGGGAAATAACCAAGAGGAAATGAAAGGGTATGACATCAAGGGGATTTTTTGACTTCTTGCACTTCCTCTATGGGTCTTATTACTTCATGTGTTTATATCATTACTCATGTTTTACTTTTGATGGAAGCATGTTCTTAAGTAAGCATTTTTTTCCATGTCACTAGAATGACATGTTACTCATGCCTAAAGACATCCCTCTAACCAATGTTCAAGTCTCTTAAAAACACTTAATGTATAAGTAATTAACTAATCAAGATGCTTTCTTATTTTCTTTTTTTTTATTAATGATGTTTTCATATGATTGTGATGGTCCTATATTTGCAAGTTTAGAATAATATAATGTTATGTCACTCGCTAAGGTATTGACTTGATCTAAAAACTAGACTAATAAGTATAATGGTCATTTTAATCATAAATGGCATATGAACTTATTGTGAACATGATAAAGCATCTTACATCCCTTTTTCTACAATATCTTTTTATTTCATTATTTACTCAACTATTGCAGGCAATTGCTTGACTAATGATTTTCGGTTAGTATAGTGTATGATTTCGAAGATAATTATTATATGGATGTGACATGTAGACTAGATCAATATTCAATTTTTTTAACGTCTTTGAATGTCTTGTGTGATAGTTATATAAAAAAATTAAGAGTATAAGCCTACTTTAGAGAGGATCCACTTATATAGATTCTAGAAATATAATCTATACACCACCTCTACATGCCCAAATCATTGAGCTATAATTCCAAGATTGAATGTATCTTTCATTTTTCAATCATCTTCTCGTGCATTTCATCAAGACATCAAAACCTGTATCTTCAGTGTTCAAGCTTTTTAAAATCCATAAACCTTCACAAGGACATCACTAACACTATCCTTACCTTTGGATCCTCTTTTTAGCTCTCTTTTTTTTCTCATTCAACCCCTAGATAACTTCAAAATTCATAAAAATAAGCTAGAAATTCAATAATTTTTTTTGAATTTTAGCTATGTTGATGCATCCTTCTTAACATAGTTGGATACACTAACACTATATAAATATAGTGTATGTATGAATAAACCTTTACAAAATTTTTGTTATGTGCCTTCAAATCTAAGGGAATTTTTTGCATTTGTCTAAGCTCAAAGCCTTATAAGAGTGAAAAGTTACCTTATAATCATCTATTTTAATCGATTTTCAATTTTATGAGCTCCTAAAGTTAAGCTCTACATCATGGGGATACTTAATGCTAAAGTTTCAACAATTTCTCATCCCATAATTCAAGTAGTAAAGGTAGGTAAAGCATAACTAGGGTATATAAATAATAATAATAAATTAAAAATTAATCAATTATTAAATATTAAATGACTAACTATCATAGGACTTTGAAATTACAAAGACTACTATCACTTAAATGTGTTAAGGACATGATGTTTTAAAATCAAACTACCTAATAGATGATCAAAGAGTACCTATGTCTATCCTAGTGTAACTAAAGCTAATTGATGACCATCCATGTGATTGCAAATGGCTCCAAAGTAAGGTCCTCAAGTGATTCAACCTACATAGATAAGGAAAAAATACACAAGAAGATGAAAAGAACAACAACAACTACTACTATTACAATAACCAATGACGAAACACAAAAGCAACCCATGGAACTAGATTGTTAAGGGAAGTACTAAAGGTGCAATTTATTCAACAAATTTTCACTACAAAGATAAGATAATCTAGACAAGATGAAGTACCTAGGCCTAGATTGAACATTAAATTCATACTCATCGAGACATGCTTAGATAAGTTCTATAGCAAGGAAGTTCAAAGTAAGGTTCTTCAAGAGTTGAACTTTGGATCATTCCTAGAATTCATGTCCAAGAAGGTTTGGACATAATTGCAAGCATTCCAATATTAACTCACCATTTTCACTAGTGATGAATAAGAACTTAATGAGACTTATCTTTTTGGAAATAATCACCAAGGATATGCCACTATCAAAATCAAGAACATTACCATCTCATACTTAGTGGATACTATACTGGAGGTCTTGGGATTACCCAATGTAGGGGAAAAGCTAGCAAAGGTTTTAACCTAAGTAGATGTAAAGGTAAAGTAAGAATGGACTTAGCAATGCTATATAGTAGACCATAAGGAGTATAGTGGCTTGAAAAAAGTAGAAAAGATATACTTTAAGATCATGGTTTATCACCTATCCCAATGATATAGTAAAGTAAAGTCACATCCTTCTTTACCTAGGCATGTGTAATTCTGTGCTTGATCCAACTATCCTTCATATGCTTGGTTGGGAATTTTACTACCTTCATAATATTGGGCATACTTCAAGTCACAATAAAGGTTCATCATCATCATTATTTTGATGATGCTAATGATGGTTTTGGCCACCCCTTCGATTTTGGTCATTGTTATTTCATCGATCACCTTCATCAAGGTTGTTTCAATGGTGGATTCTATAAGAACCATTAGATGAAGAGGAATGTTTATAATCAAATGAAGAATATGAAGAGGAAGGTGGACTGCCACCACCACCATGGTGTCTACCATCACTCTTGCACTTATTATGATCGCCATCATTAGATCCCTTATTATTGTGATGTTCACCTGAGTCCCTACCTTGGCTATCACTCTTTCTTGAATCCATCTTATAAATAGTTGATCACAAGGTCAAGTTCACACCCTTGCCATCAGTAATAGGGGTTTGAGAATCTTCATGTTGAGAACCTTCTAAGGGAGCATCTTCATTCTCCTCTTTAGTAGGAACAAGGGGTTAGTATAATGTTTTTCCTTTGTAGCTTCATGGAGATTATCCTGACATTTATCTCACTTATGTTGTTTTTTAGTGGGACAATAGTTCTGAGTGTCATATCCATCCACAATGTACTCTTCATGAAGATCTGCTATGTCCAACTTATTAAAGGTTTTAAACAGCATTCTAGGCATAGATCTATCAAGGGGAAAATGATGTTGCCCTTCATATCATGCCATTGCATCTATTCATCCTTATGTAGGATGAAGGTGAAAATTGGTACAAATTCATCTGGATGAGTGTATACCACCATGCATTCTTGTGGAACCAGTGCTTTGGTATCTTCAAGCTTGTGAGAAGAAGAAGACATTGTGTAAAACAAAATGAAATTATTGGTGTGCTTTTATAATTTATGTATAGTGGGAATGTTATTGACCTTTAGGTTCATACAATGATATTAGTGGTATCCACTTAGACCTAAATAGCACACGTTCTACAAACAAAGTCCCTAGCAATGGTGCCAATGATGAATGGCAAGGTACCCTTACATCCAACCATACGAATCATGAAGCATTCACATGTGACTCAGTCAAATTTCATGAACTTTTTTGTTTCTAGTGCACTAGTACTTTAGGAATTAAATCTAGCCTTAACGTCAATCGTTGTCCTCCCAATTACACTTATGATGTATGTTGGTATGGTTAAGTGTAACTAAGGCATCTGATTTTTTTCATTTTGTATTTTATATTTTGGGTGCTCAAAATGTAGGTAAAAGGAATTTGATTAACTAATCTAAATTAATTAATTAACTACCATTTAACTAATCCTAACATAAGTATCTATTCCCACTTTCCATACATGTCTTGAACCCATGTAGCTACTGCTGGGTAACCAAGTGCTACACTATTGGGCATACCAAGCAATAACGCTGTTGGGATTACCAAGCAAATATGTGTTACACTCGAAGCCGTCGTGCTTATGTGTATAATCTACTTTGCTTAATTATTTCATGAACGTAATAATTGGAAAATATTTAATAAATAATTGGAAAATATTTAATAAATAATTGAAAACATTTAATAAATAATTGGAAATAGTAAATGCATAAATAAAATAGCTAATATATCCAAAGTGCTGCAAGGTTTATCAGAAAGCTCATCTTTATTGCCACACAAACTATCATGCTTAGGTACAATAATCCTCAAATAAAGATTTGTACACTCAATGACTCCTACTATGAGCACTCAGGGGGGAAAATTCTAATCTTCAAATGGAAAAAATGCAATAGTTTCGCTACTACTAAAACCTAGATTACCATAAATGTGGTTAGTAGGCATGTATTTATAGGTGATAGAAAGACACTACATTGACAAGGCCTTGTCAACGTAGGGTAAGATGCATCGATGAGGCCTCGTCGACATGGTTGACTACATCAATGAGGCCTCATCGATGTAATTAACCACTGACAACTCATCAAAAGTTATAATAAGTATTTCTTGTATAATGATAAGATGAATTTTTGTCAAATAAGATATCAGGTATTCGATATTAGGCATCCAATATTGGGGAAGTGCCATGAATAAACTCCTTCCTTGGATAGTACATCAAGTGACAATACTCCTTACACTAGTGGTAGTCTTATAGTTGTAATTCCAAGACATGAAGCAATTCAATGTCACTGGAATGTGGTCTAGACTTGGTTTGAATCTTGGAAAGAAAGGCTAATGATTACTTTAACCACTAATAAAGCACAAGAATTCATTATGCCTATGGTAAGATACCTCATGCCCCAAATTCAGCAATCCCTTCTCTAGTCCATCTCACTCCATTATATAGTTAATCATAACTTGTGATTTTGTGTAATATAGCATTATTTTCCCAATTTGGCAATGCTAGCATGTGTGTTTTGCTAGACAACTACATCTTACATTCAACTCCTTGAGTGCCTAAGGACCCTTTAGGTGTGGTTATACAAGGGCACTAAGGGCTAGAGGCTACTTTGGGAAGGATCCAGTTGTATAATGATGAATCATGATTTGCCAAGCCCCAATATTGGATCCTCGATATCAGGTACACGATATCGTAGCCTAAGCAAAAATATTGTATACATGATATCATGATTCCTATGTGGGCCTATAAATACCACACTCAGGTGCACAGGACAAGAGTTAGTAAGTTAGTGTTAGAGTAGAGTCTTTTTTGTCAATTTCAATTCATTTCATTCCTTCCCCTAGTGCATGCCCGTAGTGTGATGATTGTAATTGTACGAAACCTTTATTCGAGTGTGACGTACTTGGACATGCACATGACCAGCAATAAAGATTGAGATTACTCCATCATTGTAGCATTCACTTAGTTTTAATTATTTAATTATTATGGTTATTTATTATTTTCTTAATTAATATTTCTCTACTATTATTTACTATTCCTATTGTTAATTATGAAATGAGTACGACTTAATCACGAACATTTAAGTGTAACTACTTGGTAACCCAGTAGCATATCTAAGAGTGCTCAAGTAATATATGCTTAGTAATCCCAGAAGTAGTACACAAGGTCCAAGATGCACATAGATGATTAATGGACGAATGCTCATTGCACTTAGGCTAGTTAGATTTTTGCTTCACATTACCTATTAGCTTAAAACAATATCATTTTTCATTGTTTCTAGGAGTAGCAGTAGTTTAGGATCATATCATACATCTCACTCTGGACTAAACCATATATGACAAAGCAAATACTAGTCCAAATGGGAAGACAGTGAACTGTGATCAATGTGTAACTCTCTAGATGCCACAACTAGTCCATCTACGGAGTTCGACCGAATCGTGTGTACACACTCATATTTGTATGCTTAAGTGTAGGAGTACCTAGCCACTCATCATTGGTGCTATTGCCAGGGATGGTGCTAGTTATCTAGATTAGTTATATCATACAAGATCACTATAACAAAGTATTCATGATATATCTTTTTGAAAAGAAATTAATTTCAATTAAGTCACACATGATTCACAACAATGTCTCTCTCACAAGACTGTGACAATGCAACAACTAGTAAGGCAATTCATTGGAGAACCAATGAATTATATGATGATGAAGACAAAGTTTGGAGTACTCAATCTGATGCAGGGGTCCCCTATGTACATGAACGAATACAACATCATCCCAACTAACAAATTCATAACCAACCTAGTGATGATGAACCCTTGCTAGCCACTAAGAACCTAATTCATATACAAGAGGTTGTTCAAATATCCTGTAGGCATCGTAAGGAAAGCCGTCTACCCAGCCTTGATTTAAAAAACTTTCCCAAATTTTCAAGAGGCTATGATTTAGATCCACAACATCATTTACAAGCCTTCCATGATGCCTATGTATGGAACAATATTGATAATGGGTGGCAAAAACTTAAGTTCTTTCCTACAACACTCATTGGCCAAGCAAAAGTATGGTACAAGTTCTTAAAACCAAAATCAATCTGACGTTGGCCGATAATGGTAGAAATCTTCACTAAAAGATACCAAACCTATGCAAGAGTATCAGCCTTGAGGAGACAAATCCAAGAGTGGAAACAAGCACAACATGAACCCTTGGACATGGCCTTAGACAGATATTACTCTTTGTTAAACAAATACCCAAGCCATGGGTTCTCCAAGGAAAGGCTAATATACCACATCATAGATGGGCTCTGTAACAAAACAAGTGAGACCTTATGGATGTATGACCCATGTCAACTATATGAGCTATGAACCCACCAATTCAAAGATCATATTAAGTGGGTAGCAAAAGAAGAAGGAGAAATGGCCAAATGGGAGAATGTTGAAAGCTCTTAATGGGACCAAAATCTCGAATTAGTAAAGGTCCATGATCATGAAGAGGAGAAATGAACTCACCTCAAGGAGGTGAAATCATCTTTACTAATACTACAATCACTAGATGAAATTGAGGCAAAGATCAATAAGATGATAGAATGGATACATGAAAAATGTGGAGAATATGCCAACACTATTAGAGGTAGAACCATGATGAACCAAGAAGTAGGATAGAACACCCTTAGACAATCACAAAGAAGGGTTGAAGGAAATAAGAACTCAACTACTAATCATACTTATCAATGTAACCTTTGCCTGTACAAACACCCCAAAGGTCAATGCCTGATCTTGTCACATTTACATGAGCATTGGGGAGAAATGTTACATTTAGAGTTTGTACAAAAATAATTTGTTCAATCACAATGGCCAAAACCCAAATCATTGGGGAGGCCACCATCAAACTAGTCACACCCTTCCTACCATCCGAACCCAAGTGCTTATTATGTTCAACATCCTGTTTCCCAAAGTAGGTCAACATCCTCTACCTCACCACATCATTATCATTCTCCTAAGTAATATCAACCCATGTCCTCTCCCACAAGATCACCATCTCATATTCCTTGTACTTCTCCTTTCCCTCAATATTCTCACCCTTCATCTCCTTCTACATCACCACCAATAGTACCAGCAAGTTTTGCACCATAGCATCAACCCATAAATGTTACTTATGCTGCTACTATCAACCATAGTGGGAATTCTTCACAACATCGAAAGTGTCCTTTCTTTAGGTATAACCAAAGAAAGAGATAGCATGATTCTAAAACCATTGCATCCTCCAACCCAGCACAAGTTCAATGCCATGATGCATCTGCCTCCTCAAATACAACGTCTCCTGTTACCTTATAGGAAGACATGTTGATCCTTGCATCAACACTCCAACAACCATGTGGCCTAATGAATATAACCACATAGGGAGACATATTGATCCTTGCATACCAGCTTATAGTCACGGGTGCCATGGTGGGTCAACTACTTATCAGTTAATCACATCTTATAATTTTCCCCACTATGTCAACTTTAATCAAGTGTGTGAACCTCAATTTGGGTATATTCCAACCACCACATCAAAGGACACCTAGTGGTTTGGATATGACTAGACTCCAATGTTTCCAAAATGCATGGATCCCAACCTTCCATTTATTAATTCTTTCCATAATCAAAAGTTTAGTTATGGGGGATATCCTCCATTCTAACAAGTAGAATTAATAACTATTTTTCCTTTTCTTTAATTTTACAATTTCTTTGTTTTCCAGTTTTTCATCTTTCAATTTTTTGTTTTATCTTTTTATTGATTGGTTCATCTTTTTATTCTTTATTTTATCTTTTTATCTTTTTATGATTAATCTCATCTATGAATAAAACACCCATGTGGCTTGTTGGTTGAGGTGTTGTTCTATGCTATCAATTCTCAGGTGACTAATTATTTGGATAGCGAGCCCACCACATCCACCCAACCATTCTATTAATAAGAGGTGCTACTATGGGTACAATGATATTCTTGTTATCATGAAAAATTAAAGGTAATTTTGTGTTCATTATGCCCAAAGCGAAGAACGATGGACTAAGAGGGAAAGGTTAGGGTGTGACATCAAGGGGACTTGTGGATTCTATTTGGTGACATTTGTAAGGTGCTATCATGTAGCCTAGGTGTATTAAGATCCTTGTAGATCTAGTGAAAAATGTAAGTAACAGTAATAAAAACACTCAATAGAAACTTAATGCTATTTTGGGGGTTCCACTAGAAGACATGCACCCATGCCTGAAGGTTGGTGACTTCTCCGATTCACTGTTGGAAAGGACAAAGTGTCAAAGCAGCTAAAAAAAAGAGAAGAAGATGAACCACATAAGAAAAAATCAAAGAAAAAATTGTGTCTGTGTTGTAGATTCCAAGTCACTCCTTCCTTATACAAAATGCCAAGTGATCGTATGCCTTGCTATTGTGGTGCTCTTATGGTTTCCCATCATTGGATGAAACAATGCGATGTCACTGGGGGGAGGAATGGACTTGGTCTTGATTTTGGAGCAATAAGCTAATGACACATTAATCACACCCTACACTCAGGATTCATCGTATCCTAAGTCAGTTACCTCATGTCCCAATCTCTGCAATCCCTTCTACAATTCATCCCATCTTGTTGTTCATGTATTTGTAACCTATGTCTTATGTAGCATTGAATTCATATCTCATCATGGTGGTATCTACATGTGTGTGTTTTGTGGAATTGGTGTGGATTACATTTATCCCTTTTGGTGCCTATGGACATTTTCAGGTGTGGTTACATAAGGGCATCATAGGTAGGAACCTACTCTAGGGAGGACCCACTTTCATAACTTTTGTAATTTTCACTTTTTACACATCACCACATCATTTTATACCCTCCAAGCATTGCATTGCTACAATAATCTTTCCCTCTATCATCATTCTAAATTCCAATGTTCCTATGCACCATAACATGTCCTTTTTCCTCATCCAATTCATGAATTTCATTGCCAGATTCCACTTCATTACACTTTTGGTGCCTTTAGGTCTCTTCGATGTTACCCTAGACCTTTCGAATTAACCTCAAATCCTTCGTTTTTGGCCTTGGAAATTCAAAAATTCATCAATCTTGCCAAGTACCCTATTTTCAATGGGTCACAATATCAGGTACCTAATATTAGGTCCACGTTATCAATTACGTAATATTTCATCCTCAAAAACTATATATATGGATCCCCTGTGCATGTCAACATCATTTTTCATTGTTCATGCAAGGGGAGTTGTTCAAGTTTTCTTCCATGAATTTTCTAGCTTGCGCACCTATCATTCAAACATCCATAACTTACTCATTAACACTTCGATTCCCATTCCATTTGAACCTGTCTAAATCCAAAGTGTTTAACTTAGTCATGGGGGAAGGATATTTTCCAAGTTGTGCATAATTTTTTCAAAATTCATCGTTGCCTAAAGGATATCATAAAAGGTAAATGACTTTAACAATATTAAAATGTTTCCAAATTTAATTTTATCTCTTCACCCATACCATGAAAATTAATTTTTGGAGCCACCTAATCAAAATGGGTCCAATATCAAAACTTTTAAGGGACATTTCATAAAATTTTCTAACTCTGGATCACACTAAACAAGACATGAATTTATTAAAGGCAAGAAGCAAGGTATAAATCGAACTTTGTAAGTAACCTTCCTAATAGTCAACCCTGTGTGATTGTAGATAGCCCCTAAAAGAGGACAACAAGAAGGACCCTCTCAAGGTGCATCCAAACGATCAAGGAGAGGTAGAGGCCAAGCCTCTCTCGAAGAACATACAGAATAGGAGGCATAATCATTTAGTATCCATCAAGAACCTCATGTTACGATACAATCGGGACATGCTGAAGGTGGAGTTGGTGGAGCATCTGAATAGGGACAACATCTCATGTTGCCCCCAGAATGTGTTTAGGCGATTCGTGAAAAGTGCATGTCAGCAACTATGATAGTGGAGCTTAACTTCAGACCTTTCATTGAGTTTACTCTTGAAGTAGTCAGGGACCAACTTAAAGGATCCCCACTTTGGCCTATTCTCTCTGAAAGTGGTGATTAGTACTTGGGAGAGACGTACCAATTTTGGCACAATAAAGAAGAAGGCACCACCATTGATATTGGCAGTGTTTCTGTGGATTTCTCTACCAAAGCCATTTCAGAGGTGTTGAATCGTTCAAATATAGGACCAAAAGTTGCTCACTTTCCCACTTGCTCCGATGCTAATGTGTAAAAGATATGGTTGAAAAGGGCATATGGGAAAGAAGACAAAGCATATGGAGAGCTCACACTTGAAGAGAGAATCTACTTCAAGATCGGCATATATCACATCTTCCACACAAAAGGGTTGAATAGAATCTCCACATATGCGACTATAGGAAGTGCTATCTTAATAGGCAAGGTTAATGCCAACCTACCCCATCTATATCTTACAAAAATTTTGAGGTGGTTCAAAGAATGCATGATGAGGAAGTTTGCATTGCCCTTCCCCTGTCTCATCAAGAAGCTGTGCCAACATGCTAAAATTCTAGGGGTACATTAATGATGTCCCCAGAAAAGCCCAAAATGCTTCATTTGCTAAATTACTGAAGCCACCAGCCCCAAGGAAAAGCGCTGGCGAGACACTAGAGCCTAAACAAGAATAGACGGTGGGACCCACTACACCTCAAACTACAGGGCCTAGACAACTTTCAAGAATAAGGCCTAGTCAATAATAGGAAGTGGGGCCCAGCACAAGCCAGTAAGACCAATTGCTACCACAACCACAAGACTATCAATCATTGATGAGCCATCTCAGGGCCATCGCTGAAATGGTCAATTGGGGAAGCCATGATAAAACCAATCTCTTCAAGGTCATAGATGATGTCGTACAACCGACAGTCTCAATTGATCATGCACGGGGAAAGGTATCGATCCAAAAAGGAGGAGGGGAATCACATTGGTCACAACAGATCTCAGGGAATGCTACATCTTTTCAGGTGCAATTAGAAATTGGTGAAGGTGCCACAGTAGTGGTCATGTAGCATCAAGATTCAGCGAGAGCCATAGAAGTGGTCATAGACCACATAAAAGAATCATTCAATGTCCCTATTGTGCCACCAGTAGATTTTATAGGAGCATGCGATGCTCAAACTTTGGCCGATCCCTTGATGACTCCTGCAGAGCATGAGGATGTTCTAGATTGGTTATTGCAGACAGGATAAGTGATGACGTTCCTGTTTGACATCCCTCAAGATGTCACATCAACTTAGTTAGACCTCATCTCCACAAAAGGAAAGCTGGTCATGGCAAAGATAAGGGCCAAACATGCAAAGGTGGAGTTAGAAAGACTCTAAGAAAATCTCGTCACCCTGTAAGCTACATAGAGGGACATGTCTCAATTCATCCTCGCAGACCAGATAGAGTCCTTCTAGATAAAGTAATTGAATAAATTACTGGCAGAAACTAAAGAGTGATGGAGGAAGAAGAGAAGGTCGATTAGGATGCTTCCAAGGCACAAGCCCAAACATATGCACATGTGAAAGTACTCAACGCCTTACAAGAGGAGAATAAACAACTTGCCGCTAACAATCTCCGATTGACCATCATAGAAAAATAAAGAAATTTTCTCAAAGAAAATTTTTAGCAATTACAAGAATAACTAGTTAGGGTCAACTAGGACATGAATCGCTTGGCTAGAGAAAACAAAACCCTCTTAATGGAGGAGGTATGCATGATCCATCAAAAGACAGCAATTGAAAGTGCATGGTAGAATGAGGCCAAGCGACATGAAAAACTCAAGAAGCATTTTAGAGACCAGGTGGGGATGTACAAGCAAGTAATTGAAAAAGAAATCCATATGGTCAAAGCCCACATTAACACCTTTAATACTCCACACACTAATTGGCGGGCCATATTGGATACCTATGCATTTGTCCACCAAGTAGAACTTAAAATTTGGGACCTACAGATACAAGATCTTATAGAATACATGGAGCAGGCAAACCTGTGATATGCCAACTTGGCCATGTTGAGAGTAGGATGTCCAAGAAAAAAATTAGAAAAGTAGGTAGCTACCACCTACAAAAAATATGAAATAGAATTTTCTGAGCATAAGAAGACACTACAAAAATTAGAAGTGGAAAATTCTAAGTTAGAGGTGGTCAAAGCTAGCTACCAGGAAGAAAAGGATGTTGTGGAAGATTTGGCTTGATGACTCACAAATTACCAGGAATACAAGGACAAAGCCAGAGCCTATGAAGAGGAACAACGGTTGTTTGCAACTTGGTATGTCAAGGCCAACCAAATGTTCCTGCAACTGCCATGTCCATGGGAGGTGTTGACTCCATTAAACATTGGAGCATTAGCATGGATGACACAAGATCCCCAAACCAAAGAGGAAAAGCTCCAAGCACTTCTTCAAAGCCATCAATTTCCAAAACTTGGATCACAAGATAAGGGGAAGAGATCCATGGAGGAATCACCATCACCAAGATCACAAATTCTGTGTCTATGTCCCAATTTTTTTTTGTTCAATCCCACACTATGGCATGAATAATTCCTAGTTAGTCAATAATCCCATACCTATCCACTGTGTAATCAGTTGGACTCATTCTCATTTTGTTTAACTTGAGGACAAGTTATTATTCAGTCATGGGGGTATGATGAATCATCACTGGCCAGGCCTCGATATCGGGTCCTTGATCTTGGGTATGCAATATCACAGCTTGAACAATGATATCGTATACATGATATCATGATTTCTGTGTGGGCCTATAAATACCACACTCAGGTGCATAGGATAGGAGTTAGTAGGTTAGTGTTAGAGTAGAGACATTTTTTTCAATTTCAATTCAGTTTATTTCTTTCCCTAGTGCATGCATGCAGTGTGATGATTGTAATTGTACGAAACCTTTATTCGAGTGTGACGTACTTGGACATGCACATGACCAGCAATAAAGATTGAGATTACTCCATCATTGTAGCATTCACTTAGTTTTAATTATTTAATTATTATGGTTATTTATTATTTTCTTAATTAATAATTCCTATTAGCAATAAATATTTTTGCTTCACATTGCCTATTAGCTTAAAAAAAGATCATTTTCCATTGTCTCTATGAGTAGCACTAGTTTAGGATCATATCATACACCTCACTCTAAACTAAACCATATGTGATAAAGCAAATACTAGTCCAGGTGGGAAGATAGCAAATTGTGATCAACATGTAACTATCTAGATACCACAACTAGTCCATCTGTGGAGTTCGACTGAATCGTGCGTACATGCTCGTATTCGTATGGTTGAGTGTAGGGGTACCTAGCCACTCATCATATAACTTTTCTTTTTCATACTTGACAAGTAATTCCACATCATCTTGTTCCTTCCAAGATCATCCAAAATCTAATAAATACTTCTGGTAATCTCTAATACTTTGTCCATACATCAAAAATTCATTACCCATCTCTTCTCCATACAATAAACTTTCGTTGCCCAAGATTCCTTCTTCATGAACTTTGAATGCCAAATTTTTAAAAACTATGCATCTTAATTGTCCAAGATCCTCTAGACTAGCTTCACATCTTTTAGACATTCCATTTGACTCAATTTTTTCCCTAAAAAAAATAATGTAAAGTTTGAAATTTTAACAGTGACATCATAGCTACAAAGTCGTAGGCATCTACAATGTATGATCTACAATGTCATGCATATAAAAATAGTATATATATCCATGGGAGTTGGTGAAATTTTTCACTTCCTCATTTTGCAACAAGAGAGTCTTTGTAGTTTTTTTTAGAACTCTTGCACACTAGCTTTCAAAGGTCATAACTTCACCCTCATAGCTTTGATTTCTGAAATTCTTAAATCTTGTTGATCCCAAAGCATTCAACTTAGTCATGTGGGAGGGAGTGCATTGCATGATATAAGTAAAAATTTGAAAATTTGAGCCAAAAATTCCTACCACCTGGAAGATACTATAAAGGATAAGTATAAATAAATGATAAGAATCTTAAAGTTAATCAATCAAACTAAGGCTAGAAAGATTTAGATAATACTCCTAATAGACCATATTAACTATTTTAGGCCATAATAAGCAAGGAAAATGAAAGAAGGCCATAATAACTAAAAGATATAACACTTAAGGGGTTCCTTTTTTAAAAAAAATCTAACTATGAAATCATAAGATGCTAAGAACTTGATCTAATCGAGGGTACGAGTAAGGTAAAGAGCTATTAATAATTGGTAAGAACATTCTAATAATTTCATGCCCTTGTTGATTGTAGATGATCCCAAAGAGACCACTAGAAAGAAAACCTTCATAACATGGAAGCTGTAAAGACACAACTTCAAGTGTCTCCTTTATGGCCTACACTAACCAACATTGGAGAATGGTACTGAGGAGAAATGTATGAATTTTGAAAAAATAAACAAGTTGATGCAATAGCTAAAATTGAGGAATTCTCTATGCCATACTTAGTAGAGGGAGCATATGGAAAATAAGAAAGGACAAAAGAGGAAAAACTTCAAGCACTCAAAGGAAGAAAAAAAAAGGAAGAAGTTGATGGAAGAGTCTTCATCATGTAAAATATGAACCACATCAAGCCACCTTAAATTTTGGTTTTTTTTTTCATGTAACTATGTTATTTTTTATGCACACCACTATAGCACTTAGAGTCAATTAGTCAATAATCTCATACCTTTCTAATTTTGTAAGGAACTCTATCCTCATTTTTGTTTTAACTCAAGGATGAGTTTTTAGTTAGTCATGGGGGTATGATATGATGAATTCTCGTTAGCTAAGATATCGAGTGTCCAATATCAAGGATCTGATATCAAGGATCTGATATCAAAGCCTTGATATCAAAGCACATGCTATGTCATAGAATATCCAATATCACAAGATGCATGCTTACCTATAAATATAGCACTTGGGTCATGATCTGAATAAATTTTTCATTTCATCCTTAAGTAAACTCTTGCAATTTGTTTTCAAAGCTTTAGCAATAGAGTGAATGCCTGTAGTATGGTGCTGAGTAGTTGTACAAAATATTTATTTGAGTGAAGCATGCTTGGGCACAGTTCATGTCCAGAAATAAAGATAGAGATTACTTTTCATCATTGTAGCATCCACTTAGTTTTACTATTTTACTTAGAGATGAGCGGAAAGTATACTCTACACACAATCATACGAATTACAAGCATTCATGCACAATCCCATCAAATTCCATAGACATTAAGTTCCTAAGTATACTAGTTCTAGGAGGTGATACCTAACCATGATGATCATTATCTTCCCAAGTGCACTTATGAGGCTTAGTTGTATGGTTAAGTGTAATTGGGGCACATGATTTTTATTATCTTATATTTTCTTCATCTATGATTAATAAAAGTTGAAACCCAATTTATTAACCAATTTAACTAATCTAATTACTAATTAATAACTAGTTATCCTAACATAAGCATTTGGTCCCACTATCCATACACATCATGAATGCATATAACACTATTGGGTTACCAAGCATTAAGCATTGTCAGGATCACCAAGTGTTGTATGTTATGCTCAAAGTCATCGTACTTATGGATTTAATCTATTTAGCTTAATTATTTAAGTAATTAAAGTCTTAATTATCTTAATTTAGCAACCTTTGCAACCAATCATTCATTCAGCTCCTTGGCTATTTCAAGTTACCCCTCCAATATAATATTTTTACCCCTTCCCTCGAGAAGCCCTGACTGGGTTGCAGTGATATTATCTGAAAGATCAAAGATATTCAGAAGTAATTTCTTAGTTCTTACTAGTTGGTTTAGTAGTTGTTTAGATTGTGCTATGCTTAATTTTCTACTTATGATTCCTACAAATGTTTTCACATATTTAAGTGCAATGACATCTAGTACAAACATCGTAGGTGCATTGAGGGTTTCAAAAATTTTATTAGCAACCATCTCAATTGCTATTTATTTCCCTTGGTGCTTCATCACTAGTACTATTACCCCCTTGCCTTCCTCTAAGTGCACCAAGAAGGTTGCGGCATTCCTAGAAATCTTTGGCAATTGCTACTATTCTGAGAGAAATACCATTACCTCTCTAGTGCTAGGATTCAACATCGTAGATAACTATGTTCATTGGGCTAAGAATATGGGTCCACTTCCCCCCATCAGGCTATCTATTCAGGCCACCTCATTCAAATGAATCATCATTGGCTGGTACACAGATGGGTCTCCACCACTCGCGCCTACTTGTTGCTCTTACTTACTTAAGATCCATTCTTGGTACTTGTGTAACCATTGGGATGTTGTTGTGATGTTCAACACAATTTCTAACTCGTAGGTAGAGGTGGTGGCTAGTACTCCTCTTCTTGGATTATTACTGTAGGAATTTTATCCTTCATCATCTCAGTCCAATTAGGGTTGCAGCTTGTCAAACAAAATCTTTAGTGTAGCAGACTATTCCTTCCCTTTGACATAGTTTTTTGATAAGGCATGGGAAGGGAAATACCTTCCTTCCATATTCATTTTCCTTGAACTTCTTCTCCATCTTCACATAGATCAACTATGGAAGATTGACAAGGAATCTCCCACTTAGAGTAGCACATGCATAGGCAGAAAATGTAGTGATCTTGTTAGGCCTTTTCATGGGGTTTATGTGAAAGGTTGCAATATTGTAGTGTATTCTTTTTGTCAGTGTGAGTGCACTGTACTCCTTGCAGCTGACACCATAGCATCATTGAATCCATTCCTTTCTTATGTTGGGGTCCACATGCATCAAAATCTTGGTGAGATTCATCCTAGTTTCAAGTAATTCAAGTGCCTATAAAATGACCTACACTAAGTAGAACACTAAAATGTCCTTGATTTTGGCAATTAAACTAGCCTGTTTGTTGTTCCAAAATAAGAATGTCTCTCCCATATACCACTTCTTGCTAAAAGTAATAATTGTCCACATGGAAGAGGTCTTTAGTTGGTCCTATACCTCTTTAGGTGCTTGCTCCAAGAAAGAGCCAAAGTTCAACTCTTAGAGAACTATCGCCTAGACCTTCCTTGATCTAATTTGACTTAGGCAAGCCTCTGTCAAGGTCACCTCAAGGTTTTCTTGTTAATTTGGTGCCTCGTCCTAGTGGAAATATGTTTTTGCTATCACTTGTTCTAGAATCTGACAGATAGACTTCACTTCAGCCTCTTCCCTAATAGGTCACATGACATGGGTTGCAATTGGTTCTTCCTCAGCCTATTCTTGGCCCCTTCTCATTCTCGGTTGTTTCTCCCTTGGTTGATATGGTCCTCCTGCCTACGTGTGTTTACCTTTTGGTGCCATCTGAGGTCACAACACATTCATGGATTAGTATATATACTATGTAAGTTAAAAAATTTTGGATACCTCATCTCGTTAATTAGTTATGCTTGGCTATGATTGGACCATGGTAGATTGATTATTTTATTAATTAATTTTATTATATATGTCACCAGAGCCTGTTGGAAAGGTTTGACTTTTGTAATTTGGTGTTTTAATGTTGATTCCTTAATTAAATCTTTGTGGGAGTTAGAAAAATGTTGAAAACATTTCTATAAAAAATGGCACATTTGTGCTCCCCACAACTAAGAGCTTACCTTTGGAAGTTATAGGGTTGAAGCATAGAGTGATTTGGACAAATAGTCAAGAAGTTATGGGCTCTAGAAATTTCTAAGCTCTAAAAATTGCAAAAGCTCTTTTGGAATTTGTGAGTAAATGTGAAAATTTCTAAGGGGGGTCACACATATATATAGTATTTTTTGCACTACATTGATAGCGCTACATGTATTGGGCCTTATATATGCATGGGCTTTGTCAATGAGGCCTTGTTTATGAGGTCTATAAACAAAATTTTCAAACTTTAATATTTCAAAAAATACAAAGAATTTTTGAATAAAGTTTGGGTCTATGGAGTCCCAAAAAAGCCAAGAATATGATGAAATCATTGAAGAGGATCTTTGAAAGCTTCAAAATTTAGAAATTTGATGAAGAATGTATGAATTAAAGAAAATATGTAAAGGAGCACATGGTCGGATGTAGAAGATGGGTGTATGAAAGATTCTGATTGCAAAAATGCCTAAGGATAAGATGCTTAATGAACCCAACCAAGAGATATGCAATTAGGTCCTCCCCATGACATGCACAAGCCTTCTTTGCCCTTACATAACCTCAACCCAAGGAATCCATGGGCCCCATAGATGATTAATGGTTAATGAAAGTTAAGAACCAAAACCTAGAAGATTCTACCAAAGAATTCAAGTACATCAAACAAAGACATCGAATAAGAACATGGACATCGATAGTGAGGGGAGTTATGGGTAGCATGGATGGATGATGGAGAAGGTGAAATGGAGTTCCAAATTTAGGTCACAAGAAGTTCCTTTTGGATTTGTGATTAAATGACCTAAGAAGATCCATCCTTAGTTCAGACCTAAACCAACTACTTTTAGTGACTTTGCATCACCACTCCAAGACTAATCCACCCCCCTGAGACACAAGAGTGCTTCCATAGAAAAAACCATTATTCCTTAAAGAGAAGAAAAGAGAAGCAAGAAGTGAGAGAGGGCCTTAGATAGAGGGGGCCTTCAGGCATGGGTAACATGTCTTTCTAGTCCCATAACCAATGCTTGTGGCCCATTTATTTATCGAAGGGGTGTGCTTTGAATTTCCATCATATATATATATATATATATATGTTTTTTTTTCTTTTTTTTTATGGAAACCACACCATGTAAAGTATTATTCAACTTCCTATTATTGGTTGACACATAATGGTAAGAAATCCATAAAAACACTCATGCACCCAAGTAAGTAGAAGAGTACAAAGAGTATTGAATCCCCTTGAAGTCACACCCTGTGCAAACCTTTGAATCCATTCTAATTTTGGAAACCACCAAGGTCGTAAGTTTATTAAAAGTTTATTTAATGAAAAGGACCTCATACTTTCAAAACAAGGAAAACCATAAATTTTTTGGATGGGTGGATGATGTGGACTCAATGCCTATTCCATGGAAAAGAAACCATGTCTTAGCCCTCAATACAAAAATTCAAAAATAGAAACCAGACATTAGCAAACAAAACATTAAGCACAAGCCATCATTAGCCTATAACACCATGGTGTCCTGTTCGCATAAAGCACATTTATTAGTAGGAATTAGAAAATCATGCTAAAATAAAACAAAGAAGGATATATAAGAAACTGTAAAATACTCAAGAAAAATTTAAATGTACTAACGATGCTGTAAAACAAAAAATGGTGTAAAAAAAAGAATGGTATAAAATAGGAAAAAAATTTAAAATAAAAAAGGTATAAAATAAATAATTTGCAAAAACAAAAATATGTAAGAAAAAAAATTAAAAAACTGAAGAGTCATGCATATGATGAGCATGGATGGATATCTTCCCCATGATTGAGCTAAAAGGAGGAGATTTGAAAAATTGAGCATAGTTGTTCATTCATTGAGGTATGTGATGCATTGGCTTGCTTGGGCTCATGGAAAGGCTTCACTTGTTGGATGTTGATCAACTACTTTTTGTCCAGGCTTTTAGGTTTTTATATGATCATGGCCCCAGAAGAAAATATTTCATTGATTATATAAGGCCCCTCCTACAATGTCTGGAACTTATTTTGTTGAGGTATGTGTGTGGGGTTCTAGTAGAGAACCTTATCTCCCAATTGAAGTTTGATCCTTCTCATTCCTAGGTCATGTTGTTGTTTGCTGAATACCTTGTGCACTTCATTCAAGGATAGGGCTACCAATCGATTTTCTTCTAGAAAATTTAGGTTGATCAACCTTTTTATTTTATTTTTGTGCTAGACTTAGGTCAAGATCTAGGTCATAAGCTATTGAGAGTGTATGGAGCTCAAATTGAATTAGGAGAATTGGAAGTTTTCTATACACCAACTTGTAGAGAGAGTAGCCAATAGGAAGTTGCCATGTTGAGCGGTAGGTCCAAAAGTCTCTCCTATATTTGCTAATAGTTTCTTGTTAAAATATTTGTGATCTCCCTATTAGTAACCTCTACTTAACTATTGGCTTAGGGGTAATAGGATGTTATTAATTTATGTTCAAACCCCAAGAATTACATGAGTTTCCAAAAGTAGCACCTATAAAATGGATTCCATTGTCAAAAATCAGTGCACATGGCATTCCAAACCTATTCACAACATTTTTCTATACAAATCGAGTAGCAGTGGATGATGTACAGTTGATGGTGGATGTTGCTTCTACCCATTTTATGTAGTAATCAATGGTAATGATTATATATGCCTTTTTTTTGACATAGATATGATGGAACCCATGAAATCTATGTTTCATATGTTAAAGGGTTCCAATGGTTGAATCCACTATTGAGGACCCTCCATTCGTGTGATCATCAAACCATATTATTGGCAACATTCACAAGATTAAACAAACTAGTGAGCATCTCTAAAGAGTATGGGCCAATAGTATCCTACCATTAGGATTTTTATGGTTGGGCATCTACCTACATAGCGGCCTCCATAAGAGCCTTGATGATCACCTTGGAGAACACGTAGTTGATCAGCATTAGGTACACACCAACGAACAAGGCCATTGGTGTACACCTTGTAAAATGTCTGTTGATTTTCATAGTGTTTGGCCTGATGAAGAAACTATTGTTTCTTCCTGTAGTGTAGATCTTGTGGCATCTCCTAAGTAAGAAGATAAGTGAGGATGCAATTATAGCATTTTGGTTCTATGGGCACTTGTTCATTTATTGCACCAACAAAGGCAAGTTCATTAGGAAATTGATCAGAGAGTGGAGTCTCCTCCTCTTTGTCATCCCATCATAACCAAGATAAGCAATCAACGATCACATTCTTAGATCTTTTTTGATCTACCATTGTAAGATCAAATTCCTACAAGATCACCTATCACTGTATAACATGAGGTTCACTATTGGCTTGTTCATGAGAAAGGGGTTGGCACTGTGATCAATGTTCACAAACACTTTATATCCAAGCACATAATACTTGAATTTTCTAGAGCATACACCCCTACCACCAATTCTTTTTCCATTTTGGTGTAATTCAATTGTGCACTCACTTTGACTTATACAATGGATGTAATAAGGACATTTCTTATCATCCAACTATGTAAGTACAAATCCCAAGGCACAATTAGATACATCTATCATTATATGAAATGGTTTGAACTAGTCAAGTGCTTATAGAATTAGAGCCTCTATGAGCTTCTACTTGAGGCTTTGAAATTTATTTTTGCATTCTTTGGTCTAGATGAATGGACCATCTTTCTTTGTTATTTTGACCACCAGTTTTGCAATCTTAGAGAAATTCTCTATAAATCACCAGTAGTAGACAGTGTGTCCAAGGAATGACTGAATAGCTTTGATGGTCTATGGTTGATGAGTGATTCCTTGGATGATCATTATTTTTTCAAGGTCTATGTTGATCCTTGACTAAGAAATTCTATGTCCCAATACAATGCTTAATTAGACCATGAGATGGCTCTTTTTCCAATTGAGTAGCAAATTTGTTTCCACACATATTTTGAGTACTTACTTAAGGCAATCCAAGGCTTGCTCAAATGTAGCACCATAAGTGGAGAAGTCATCCATAAATACTTCCATTCCACTACCAATTTGTTGTGGAAAGATGTTTAAGACCAAACATTGAAAAGTCGTAGAAGCATTGCATAGACCAAAAGGTATCTTGCAATATGAAAAGATCCCCTAGGGACTTGTGAATGTTGTTTTGACCTAGTCTCCTAGTGTAATATATATTTGGTTATAGCCACTAATAATAGTAATACCCAAATATGTTCTCCACAACCTAATCAACAAATGACAATAGAAAATGATCTTTGAATGTTGCCATGTTTAACAACCAGAAGTCAATACAAACCTACCATTTGCCACCTCTCTTTGGTACTATCATGAGTGGGTTGACCCACTCACTATCTATAATGGGGTAGATGAACCCTATCTTAGAAAGTACTCAATCTCCTCTTTGATAATTTGCTTCAATTTTAGGTTCAACCATCATTGTGGTTACTTCCTTGGCTTCATGGATGGATCAATATAAATGTGGTGCTGGCATATTCATGGATAAATTCTAGTGAGTTTAGGATATGACTAGGCAAAGGTTGTTGTCCATCTATTAATCACATTCAACAATTTTACTTTTTTCTTAAGAGTAAGTTTGACATTAAGTATGACCGACTTACCATTTTTCAAAAATGCATATTCCAAGCTTGCAAGGAGATTTTTCAACTCTAGGGGCTCTTGTTTGAAATTCTCAAGGGTCTTCAACTCTCCCTAATTGGTATCATCATCTTCATCTTTAAAAATTTGGTGATAAACTTACTCTAGTTCATCCATGCCTGCGACATAGGTGCATGTTAGGCTCTCAGTAGGTTCCATTAACATTGTGCTACTTTTAGGATTAATGATTAGCCATTAGGTGCCCTCTTGTTTTGTGGCTACTACACAAAGACACCTTTGAATGTCTACTTCATGTACACACTACCTACATGCAAAAATAGATGTTCATTTCATGAACCAAAGTTTCTGCACATAGTTGCACCCTATATCATTGTACACAATGCATGGAACTCGCTTCTTCTCAATCTTTCCAAATGCATTTTCATTAGATATTTCTAAGGAAAGATCTCTGATGCCCATTCTTGCTTCAACAGTGCTTAGCCATGCCCTTCCCATAATGATTGGGAAGTCCCCCTTACAGTTGTCAACCTTGATTACTAGGAAATCGGTAGGATAAGACCATCCATAAACAATGGTTACAATGTCTTCTATCAATCCCAAAGAAACAATAATAAAATGAACTACCAATTCAAATTGGATATTGCTCTTCTTGAGAGGTGGTAGGTTCTATGAAATATACATCTCATGAGAAATCAAGTTCACTTTGAAACCTGAATTATGAAGAGCTTTACATGATTCACTCCCAACAATTTGCAAATAGATAAGATGACTCCTAGGATTAGCTAATTTCCTAGGAAGGTTACCAACCTAGATCCAATCAGATATGGCATGAGTGAGCATAAAAATATGGATTTAGGGTAGCATTTGGTTTGAAGGGTTCTCGATGGAATGGTTTGCAAACAATTAGGTAGGAGTAGGATGATAAGCCACTTGAGTCTATGAGGTTTTAGTAAAGTTGTTGGGTTAGAAGAATGATCTTTTACTAGCATGAGGTTCTAAACCACCCAATTGATGAGTTGGTTGTAGATTGATGACCCTGGTAGCATTGAATTGCTACAGTTGGGCTAGGAGTCCATCCTACATGAATGGAGCATGTGGTAGCTACATTGAGGATGGAGGAATAGGTGTAGGAACAGGAAGAGGATAAGGATAGAATGTGGTATCCCTCTTGGAATGTGGAGAATAGATCTATAGTATTCAAAAGAGTAGTAGTAATGTTGGAAAGGAGAAACGTGACTAGAAGATTCATGTAGAGATAAGGGTCATTGAACATAATACCCATATGAATTTGGTTGTCTATAAGGGTACTGCTACCCTAGCGGTGGCATACCCCATGACTATGGGTGTTTCCACTATTGATACTACTCATAGGTTGTGATGGAGTTCCACTTGGATAATATTATTGTTGCTGGCAGAACTACCTAGGATTGCCTTGAGGATAAGGAAATCTTATGGGTATTTATCTTTTTTCTAGTCATGGATTCTAAGCATACATCCTAGACTCCTGTAAGTGTGACACGATGGAGAAACATCCCTTAGGATTTTCATATTGGTAGATGTCACATCCACCACCATCATCTGATTTCATTTCCATAACTTCCTGTATTGTACCAATCTTTCCCTTATCACTAGCTTTCTTTCACCTCCTGCATTCATGATCACTACCTTATTCTTTGGACTCTTCAACAATTTTCAAGACAACTTGAAATTTTCTATCCATAGAGTCCCACAACTAATCTACCTTACCCAAGATTTTAGAGGTAAATTTTTGAATTGGCAAGGTTTTCTAGTTTACCACATCATCAAGTGATGACTCCTCCTCAATGTCACAAAATTAAACCTTCCACTTGTAAATGGAAGGATCTTAGTTGTATTCTTCTACACTTTTGTGTTTCCTCAACTCTCCTTCTTCTTTCTCTACCTACTCAGTCAACCTTTGGATTTGATGGGCTCTTAATTCTAATAGTCTTCCATGGGCGTAGATCCAAAGAGTTCTCCTCATTTCAGAGAAAAGCCCATCTATGATGTGGTGAAGTTTTTCCTGCTAAGAGTAATCATGGCTAGGGCATTAATGTAATATGGAATAATATCTGACTATGGTAGCATCCAAGGACTCTTGTGTTTCTTGCTTCCAACCTTGGATCTGCCTTCTCAAATTAGACACTCAAGAGTACACTTGATACTTGTCGTTAAATAGTTCAAGCATCATACTCCATCTATGAATTAATTCTAGCTCCAAGGACTGGTACTAACTTTCTACTTCTTTGATGAGTGTCCTAGGAAACAACTTAAGCTTTTGCCAATCATTTTCTATAATTTACAAGGCACAGGCTTCATGAAAAGCCTAAAGATGATTCTACAAGTCTAAGTTATATCCTCCTTCAAATATGGAAATATTGTTCATGTCAATCCTCTTGATTTGACTATCTTGTATGTGTCTTGTAGGAATTCTCACTGCCTCTATGATGTCTAGCATGCTTTAGGTGGCGAGCAAAGGCTCATCGTAGCCATGATCCTAGTGCTTATGATGTCCTATACTACCTCTTCATTCGTGGTGATGCGCCTCTCTTAAATGCCTACACCCTAGATCTTGACTTGCTCGACAATCCCTACAATCATCTCGGTTTCATCAGTCACCTCCATCATGATTGTGTCCCTTGTGGTTGTGTTCAAAGCCAAAAGAGGAAGACGATGATGACAAAGGTGAAGAGGAAGGAGGACTAGCATCATAATAGTGCCTACCACCCCCTCTTCAATGGTTGTAGTCATGATCATGATCATGTTGCTTGCCAACATCCCTATCATGACTCTCTTCCTTAGATCCCTATCATGGATTGCAAGTTTTAGTTTTGACCTCCTTCACCAAAGTCAAAGAGAGGAGTCTCTCTGTATGGAAAACCCCTAGAGAAGGGTTCTCCACCATCTTCTTGGTACATCAAGAATGGGGAATCATTAGACCACTTCCCCTTCACAAATTTGTAATGCTACTCTAGCTATCGATCCCTCAGATGTTGTGCATCAGTGGGATGATAGTCCCTAGCATCATTATCATACACAACATATTCAACATGAAGCCTTTGGATGCCGAACAACATAAGATTTTGTTGGAGCATCACAAGAATGGATTGATCGTAAGGCAACACAATGTTGCCCTTCATATCTTACCACTATAGTAGTTCATCCTGGTGTAGGATGAAGGTGACATTAGGTACATAATCATCAAGATGAACATATATCACTTTGTATTGCTAAGGCACCTATTGATTTACTTCATTAGACTTGGGCAGAGAACCACTCCTGTGAGAAGAAGACATCTCGTATTAGAAGACAAGAAATGTAGTACGGCTTTTTATGATTATTGTAGTTATTTTGATGTATGATATGACCTTAGGGTTCATTCCAATGATGTTAAATAATTTTTCACTAAATCCTAAATAGCACATGTAACAAACAAAAGGTCCCTAGCACTAGCACTAATGATGAGCAGTGAGTATACCCTATGCCCAACCATACAAATTACAAGCATTCATGTGCAATCCAACCAAATTTCATAAACCTGAAGTTCCTAAGTACACTAGTTCTAGGAGGTGAAGCCTAACCATGACAATCATTGTCTTCCCAACTACACTTATGAAGCTTAGTTGTATGGTTAAGTGTAATTGGGGCACATGATTTTTAATATTTTATATTTTATTCATCTATGATTAATAACAAGTTGAAACTCAATTTATTAACCAATTTAACTAATCTAATTGCTAATTAATAACTAACTATCCTAACATAAGCATCCGATCCCACTATCCATACACATCCTAAACGTATACAACACTGTTGGATTACTAAGCGTTAACCACTATTGGGATTACCAAGAGTTGTATGTTATGTTCAAAGACATTGTACGTATGGATTTAATCTATTTGGCTTAAATAGTTAAGTAATTAAAGTATTACTTTATCTTAATTAATTATGTAATTAACAAAAATAGTAAATGTAGAAATAAATCATTAATCTATTCCAAGTGCTACAAGGTTTGATCAAAAGGCTCATCTTTATTGTCATTCACACTGGTGTGCTCAAATACATTAGTGCTCAAATAAAGATCTGTACACTTTTTGACTCCTGCTATGAGCACTCAAAAAAATATTCTAACTCTCAAATGAAAAAACTACAAGAGCTCTGCTACAACTATGATAAGACATGCCATAAACACGATAGGTGAGCATGTATTTATAGATTTTATTATGGAGCTATGTTGATGGGGCCCCATAAATGCAATAAATGCTATGTCAACATGGCCTTGTTGATGAGGCAAAATCACATTGACAAAGCCACATACATGCAACACTTTGATGCTTCATCACTTAGCATAGTTTTTATTTTTTCTCTTAGTTTAATTATTTACATTCCCAAGTATTTTACTTTACTTGTTCATTAGTAAAGTGGAGTGAGTATGACTAGTTTCAAGAATTTAAGTGTAATCATTCGGTAATCCCAATAGTGTTATTTCTTGGTTTGCCTAGTAGCATAACACTTAGTAACCTAGTAATGGTTACATGAGCCCAAGATGTGTATAATAAGAAAAAACTGGGTGCTCATCGCTCTAAGCTAGAGTAGATTTACATTACTGTCATTACTTAGATTTATATTTCTATTCTCAAATTTCATTATGTTCATAACTAGGAGTGTTAAAGGCCAAACAACATCAATTATCATATGCCTCACTTTGGGCTAAACTAGATGTGAGAAAGCTACCACTAGTCTAAGTGGAAAGACAATGTCCTACAATCAATGCTTAATAATCTAGATGCCATAACTAGTCCCATCCACAAAATTTGATCGAATAATGCTTGAACGCTTATGATTTGTATGGTTGGGCATAGGGATACCTACCACTCATCATATACCAAATCATAAATTTGGTTTTATCTACATTACTAAAAGACCAAATGAATTATAATGATTTTTTAAAATTTACAACATATTTTGCATAGCTCTTATTATAGTGGAAATCAAGGCAAAATCATCTACATATAAAAGAAGATTCACTACTTGGGATTCAATTTTAATAACATGACTATCTTACCCTTTGCATAACCATTCATGTATTTCATCAGTAGAAATACCAAAGAGAGTTGGAGAAATTGGACAACCTTGCTTAACTCTAATTTTACTCTGAAATTGAAATTTTTTCTCTAAATTGTTGTTTTTAATTTCAATAATCACTTCCTCATACAAATCTAAAGAAAGGCCAATTTAATGTAAGTGCAACCATAAGTTTGTATGGATCACTAAATCATATACTTTTACAAAATCAATAAAACAAATGAAAACATTTTTATTAGGTATTTTTGCAAATTCCTTGTAGTGTCTAAGATAACTAAGTGATCAATATTAGAGTAATGTTGTTGAAAACTTGCTTGACACCTTGCCTTGACCTTGTAATCTTCAACCGAAGAACTGATTCTCTTTTCGAGTAGAGTACCCAACAACTTAGTAAAAGTATCACTCATAATGATCATTTGTTAATTGTTTAAATCATTTTTATACCCCTTTTATATAACAAGATAGGTTTACTAGTTTTCCAGTATTGATTTAATCCTTACTCAATAATAGGTCAAACTCATAAATTGTTAACAAACTAATAAATTATCATTTGAATTTCCATCTCATTAGAAAAAAATTTAGGTAGAAACATTATAATTTTATTACCTTAAACTAAAGGCTATTATTTAGGCTTTGAAAGGTTCCTAGTAACATGATTTAATATGAAACCAATTTTTTTCCTTGAATATCCTTAGAAAGTTTCATCTCAAAATTGCTATGGTTAATACTCACATTCTACCTCATTAGTTGAGTGTCTTCTTTTTTACTCGTCCACATAGGTTTTCTTTATAGTCCTTGTTTAGATTTTTCCTTTAACGAGAAAGCAATTCCATGTTGAAATAAATAAAGTAATACATTTAGGTTGATTTTTGCTCAATTAAAAAACAATAAAAGAACTAGTGTGTAATCTTTTTATCATTGATATAAAAACGGCATTGCTGATTTAGTTAGAACACGTCACAAAGTATGCGGTCAAGGTTTATAAAATTTTTTAATAAAGGCAACAAGGGATGACAAAGATTAATGATTGGGTGTGGGGTTTGGAACCGTTCAATCTAGAAACATTCGAGAATGCGACGAAGGAAATTGGTTATGAACGAAAAGAGGAAATGCCATGACAAAGTAATGTCAACTCGGCTCCGTTACAAACCACCCGGAGTGAATAGGGTTGCTGCAATTTCCAAACCCAACAACAACCAACCAAATATTTCGTCTGTTTCAAGTCACCGATAGAAAGTGACTCCAAAAATGATTATCTCACCTGCTGTTTGTGAGGTGATTTTCCAACTGGTCTATATCTAGAATGGTGACTCTTCAAACCCATCACTTTTCGAAAAGTATTTGGAATCTACAACCATAAATTATATCAGAAAGCATCTGCGCAAGCCAGAAAACAACCCACAGAAAAGCCATGCAGAAATTGCAGCAGTATCGTGTTCCAAATCTGCACTTAATTAGCTTGAAAGTTTACTTAAGGAATTACCACTGTTAATTAAAGAATTATAGTAAGGGAAGGGTTTGCTGACATTTTGTTTGCATGTATCTGGGAACAAACGTGACCAAGTTGCAGGTTAAGAACATGTAGGTAAGGCATACGCGAGGTAAAAGGATACGTTGGCTTGGAGATTCCTTAATTAAATGGTGACAGACAGCCAAATATCGCTGGTCCACCACTGCTACCTAACAGCTTGCATCCTCTCTCTCTTTCTCTTGACTGTAGTTGTTAGTTACACTTACACACGGATCTCTACCATTTTCCCGCTGAATTGGACTGCACTGAACTGGACAGGACTGTGTGTGTTCAATTTGCATGCTAGGTAACATGGACAATCTCTCTGCGCAAACTGAACCCAATTCAAATTCCCGATAAGAAACCAGATCCTTCATATTTCATTCAAACTATTAACTGAAACAGTCTCAGGTTGGATTTGTAATTTTATGTGCATGAGAAACCAATAATTATTTAAATTGGACAAAGCGTGGGATTCATTCTATCTAATACTTTACAGCACATTTGTAACAACCCCGCAAGCAGCAAATTCATGTTCATGATCATTGTCATAAAGTTTAACAGCAGCGGTGATAAAATTCTCTGTTTCTGGGCCTGCATTTCTGATATCCATAAATACATATATATGCGGATATTCCACAAAGCTGAGAAAAGAATAACAGCGAGCATGGAAGAAAGACGAAACATGAAAACCTGTCACAAATCCAGGACTGCCCGAGGACCTACGCAGAGTGTTTTTGCAGAATGCAGAACTGATGATGATGATGAGATTCTATTTTTGGATGTTCTCTCCAATTGCTGCTGTTGCTCATCATCATCATCCACATTATTATTCTCCTCTGCAGATTCCAGATTCACGCCGAATAATCTCACACTACCCTTCTTGGCATGTGATTGCTCCCTGCCAGAAGAAGACGAGTAGTCTTCTTCCGCCTTTGTATTCATCATTGCAGCAGCAGCAGCAGCAGCAGGAGGCTCCATTAACAGATATGGTGATGATTGCGATGGAGGAGCTGCAGTAACCATTTGCAGATTCATGTGCACAGGCACAGGCACGGGCACAGGAACAGGAACTGAGAGCAGAGGAGGGTTCTCCGAGGGCAAAAATGGAAGCCAACGAGGGATGCAGCGCAGTGGCAGACCCAGACTAGACGCAGACCCGCCATTACTATTGTTGCCAACACTAGTACTAGTACTCATAATCGTTACATCAGCAGCGGCGCCATTGAAATGGGGAAGATTTTGGATGCAGAAGGGACTATTGTTTCTGGAAAACTGGTGATGAAAATTCGGGTTCAGATGATGATGGTGAAAATTTCTGCGTGGAATGTCATGATGATGATGATGATGATGGTTAGTGTGGTGGTTGGGTTTTGGGCGGCGTCTCCAACTGATGAAAAGTCTCTGATTGCGGTGTTGATGCAGAGAATGATAATGATGATTCTGAGTTTCAGAAGAAGTTGAGCCGACATGGCGTTCACGCTCAAACGAGACGATATCGCCTGCATCAAGTTTTTTGTCCTTGACGAAGCGGCTCCAGCCTTTGGTGAGAACGTAGCTCTGGCTGCTGTTCCAGTACGAGTAGCGAAACCGCCATGATTTGCCGGCCGAATCCTCGAAACAGAGCAGCAGACCCTTATCTGTGGAGTTGGGATCCAGCGGGAAGAATCGCTCTGCGTGCTGTTTCGGTATCACCAGGCGATTCAGCTTTCCCACGTCGCTGGGCGTTACAGCCTTGTCAAACATGTGCTCTCTTTCCACCATTATTTTGCTGCTTTTGTTGGTCGTGGTGTTGTTATTGTTGTTGCTGCTGCTGCTTGAATCGGCGGTGATGATCTGTGCAGCACTGCTGCTGTTTCTGCAGTGCCTGCTTCCCAGCAAATCCATGGTCTGATCTGCGAATTCAAAGCAGCAGCTGCTGCTGTTGTTGCTGCTGCCTGAGATTTGTACCACTGTCGAGTCGTCTGCCGCTGCAAATTCCATGTTTTTTTCCCTTCTTTTTTGGTGTTCTACAAAGGCAATTTAGATCTTTCCTTGGTGGGATTTGAGTTCGAATTGAGTGAGGAGGAAGAATAATTCAAATGATGGAATGTGGGAATAGTTTGACAGGGGACAAGCTGAGAAAAGCAGTAGTTTCAGCTAAGGTTGCAGAAGACCCAAACTTATTGGCTATTGACTCTAAGGTGCGAAGAAGACTGACCTCCTTCAAAGCTGACTTGTTCTTCTTGTTCTTGTTAATCATCATCATCATCGATCTCTGGATGGGGAGAAGCTGTGCCAAGATTGACAATGCACACATGGAGCTACCTCATAAGCCCGGAACCGGATTCAAATCAGCACTTTTTTCAGGATACCCACAAGTAGGAACCCTTATGTCTCATCTGAGGAGGAAGGTATCTACTACTGGGATTGGGTATTTTTAAATCGTGAGATGAAATGAGGAATGTTTATGTGGGTCTGTATGATAAATCCTCCACCTACGGGCTTTAAAGATTTAGATTTGGATCTGGTTCCCACATTGACAGATCACAAGGCAAGTGGGTACCGTGGAAATATGCTTACTACTGTTCTTGAGCTCTTAATTTTATTTTTTACAGCGGCAAACAATCACGGAGATGGGGAATATTTTGTGGGTGAATGCTAAATTTTTATGCTTGGGTAAATAGATTTCTTGCCCAGGATATGGACTGCACCTTTCGCTGCTGCTGCAGGAGTTGCAGGGAAGCAGAAGCAGAAGCAGATGGTCCCTCCTGCTGCTGCAGTGGGATGTGATGGGCATGGGCAGACAGGCAGATGCAGGCTAACTTCGTTTTCCAGTTCTGTCGCATGCCTACACAGCAGCAGCAGCAGCTAATTCATGGGTTTCAGTCCCCTCCTCATCATTCATTCTCGCAGAAGACAGTTTTACTGCTCCCATGGGCCTTTGTAATCCAGGCATTCGTTATCCTGCTCTTCTACGTCCAGAAGGTTCAAAATTCACATGAACCCAGGTTTTGCATTCAAATTGAAGGTTGCGCAGAGCAGAGGCATCTTTCTTCAGCAGCAGTGAATGATTTTATTTTTTGACTCTTAAGGTAAAGCTGCATCCCAGACTCACATGATTGTCCTGTTCATGTGGATAATAAAGTAAACAAAGGTGAAAAAAGATAAAGGCAGCTTTAGAATGACAGCAGATGTGTACGTTCTTGGAATCATCTATAATCATGCATTTGGTTGCATGTTGTCCCCCAACGGTAAAAGCATTGCATTTCATCGATTAAGGTATTGGCTAATCATCCTTTAAAAAAGATCTATTCCAGGCCACCACGTACTTGTTGGGTACTGAACTATAATACTATATACTGTTGACCAAGACCATTGTTGTGTGAAAAGTTAAAAATAAAATATTAATTAACCATTTGGCAGAAGGTTACCTGGGCTGGATATTTTAATTATTGAATGTGGCTAAAACATAATGTCAGAATGTGGAAGAATGGCAAGAAGTTGCCAAAAAAATTCGGTAAATAAGGAAATGAGTGATTGTGCCCATACCGTGGGACGAGCAGGGAGTGGCTCTTGTGCGGCAGACAAACATTATTCATTGTTCATGATTCTATCATGTTCCCGGTCAAGCAAGACGCAAACAATCTCTTCAGTAAAAAAATAAGGGGAAAAGCCTGGAGGCGAGAATCTCGGGGAAGCCCTGCATTAAAATTCTGAGAAACTGCCTGCAGGAACTTGGAAGCATTTGGTCCTTGTATACCTATATATAATTGGATCATGGTTGCATGCCATGATCTAGGAAATGGGCTTCAATTCATGACTTTATGAGTTTTTGTTCATCGAATCGACCACTTTTTCCCTAGCTGGAGAATTTAGTGCCCTTTTGACTTAAACATAGCATTATTATTCCTGATTCTCTTCCTCCTCTGATCCATCATAGGATCAACTTGCAGCAGCCAGCAAGCTTGCTCTTCTGGACCTCAAAGCAGCAGCCGCAAAGGACCGAGCAACAGTTTATGAGGTATATTCTGCTGATGATCTGATCTGACAGAAATTGTAACTAAGGTGGCAGCTGGCGGATCAGGGTGGGTTTTTGTTAATTATGACCAGACGAGGATTGATGGTTGGATAGTCATGGTACAATATGCAACTACAGCAATGAAAAGGAAAAATAGAGGATTGACTGGTAAAGCAAGCAGGCCTCAGAAAATTCAGATTTGCGATGGGGACCCTGGATTCTACTACACCCTGGTGTTTGGTCTGCCGTGACAAATCAGGCTAAGCATAAAACAATTGTAAAAATAAGGACAGCACAAAATGGTGAATCCGCTTCCATGTTTTGCAGGTAGGTATCTGTCATTGCCAATGCCAACAGTATCGTATATAAGCAATTTCGTTCGCTCTGAGATCCACATGTAAACACAACCACAACCACCGCCGTTACTCTACATTGCCCACTAGTCCACATCATGTTACATGTCCCAAAATGTGCGCAGAAAGAAAGTTAATAAAGGGATAGATTCGAACACTGCTTGTATTATCATCATTGTCACCATTCAGATAGATAACGATCCATATGCGACTGTTTAACAACTTGCAATTTTGCTTTTGGCAAAGAGTTTAAACAGTACATTGAATTGTTACGGGACCGACTTTAAAGTTAAAACTACCGGCCTTGCAACATGATGCTTGATTCCTTCCAGATAACAGACATGAACGTGAAGTCTTCAACAGCATTGAAGGAATGATCCGGAAATTCACCTTGAAACTTGAGAAAATAAAAATGCAAAGCCATATGTTTTTTCACTTTTATGATCCTATTCTCTACTTCATCCTGCACCAATCGTACATCTGTCGGTGCTTAACTGCTTTTACCCTGGCTCAGCCATTGGCAACCTACCACCCAGCAGTAAACCAGTAATCAGTCTCAGAAAAAAACCCAGTTTAAATCTTTAGTAAAAAAACAATGTCCCAATTTCATGAATTGAGTTACCTCTTCATAAACACACTTTTATAACGAATCCACCATAGAAGTTACCGTTGCTTCTTATCTCCAACAATCCAACTTCCGTTTCCAAAGTTAAAAACGATTGTGCATGTCCCATGAGCATGTGGGTCTACATTACATAGATTGTTAGTTGGTTACACAGAATTAACCTGGAAGTTGAAAAACATTACCTTCAGTACAATAAAATCTTTTCTTTACTGCTCATTTCAACTAATTCTTGACAGGTCCAGATACCAGTGCAATAAAATGTCCATTCTGCAGTCATGCAAATTTCATTTTTTTGGCAGCAGATTTGAACGTGTGGCTGAGAGGCAATACAAAGGCATCCCAAGTTCCAATCATGGTACTGAGAAGGAAATAAAGGCATATGAGGCCATGACCCATCAACAAGAAGAGATGAAAGCAGGGGCAGGGGCAGATAGATGGAGACAGGAACAGGCCGTGTGGAAGGAGGGGAGTCAGTTTCACTTTCATGCCAAATTTGCCCACACCTGGGCCTGATTTCTGTGAATGTAGTGGAGAGTTGGAGTGGACCATTATATTTCCAATTCACTTGCAGTTCTGGGTTTGGATGATCCAACCACAACTTCTCAAATTCTGTCGTGATCCGATTGAATGACTGCACTGCAAGGGCAAAAGAAATGGAGTAAGTAGCCCCACCACGAGAGAATTGTTGTTCAATCGTAATTCCTTTGTCCGTTACTGCACCAGGTTCCCCAATAATTTCATTGCTCGCTCATGCATGCATTCATTCTTTCACCCACCCCCAATGTAAAGATATTCCTGTCTTTGCTGAAACGTCAAATCAAATCTGTCATCCTCGGCGACCCTGCTGCTGCTGCGCTGGCCTGATATCTCCATTCTTCTTCTTGTGTAGCTGTTTTGTTTCATAAAGTGTTAAATTCCAAACACGTGGCCAGCTATGCTTCCTGAAAAACTCCATCATGATGCCACCTGAAGTAATTAACACCATGGAACCCGTCACCGTAATTCTATAAAACACCAAAACCATACTTCGAAAAGTCGAATGAAATAAACAAATAGGAAGCTTTACAAAAGCCCTACTTTGTTACTGTATTTTTAGGGGTTTAAATATAATGCTTTTGAGTTTTAGTTAGCGTTTTTTAAAATTATTATCATTATTGGATATATTATTTAGGCAAAGTCCAGCTTTACTTAATTCCATAAAGGTTTACCTATATTAATATTCATGTTCATGTGGGGCCTATCATTTTTTTTATTTTATTCATATTTTACTAATAGGTGTAATCTGCTCAGATTTATGAAATCATAAACTTAGCATCTCCATTAATTCCATAGATTCACCCAATCATACAGGCCCTAAGATTTCCTTCATTGCATCAGATTTCTAATCAATTTGATGTTTGAACTATTATTGGCAGATTTCTTAATCTATACCTCTCATGCAGATAATGGCAAATTTCTAAATCTATTGTAAAAGCCCTCACACAAAATTGAGGCTTAGTTTAAACCTTGACCCAAGCCAGGAATGAACCTAGCATCAAGCACTAATGCATAGCCAAATTCAGCCTTTTTTAACTATTGAATTAAATGCATTATATTAATTGGTAAAAATCTCTTTTTTAAGATATATTATTTTAAAAATTTTTCAAAGATCCAATGGTTTGTAAAGCTATATTAAAATTATAGCTTTTTAACTTGCCGATAAATCACTGAAGATGGAATTAGAAATTTTGCCAACCAATAAACCTTATTTTTAGAAAGAAATCAATAGATTTAGGTATTACTTTTGTGACTTTTAAATATAACTTTGGGTGGACTTGTCAAGTTATCCTGATTCTTGAAACATGCAGATCCAGTATATTTCTTGACTCTTTTAAACACTGATTAAATTTCCTGATTCTTGAAACACTGATTAAAACAACAAAGCAATATGATTTGCATTAGAAAAGCAAGGTGAGAAGCCATTTTCACATTTCAATGAATTCGGTATCCGGTATATACTCATTCCTTAGATTAAATTCTGAAACTGAAACTGAAATTTACTTACTTCCCCTCAGGCCTTTTGGATCTATCCAACCTTTTTCAGAATTCCTTTTAACCATTTTTTTTTTCAAATTTATAACTCAATATTGTCTAGTAGAATCAAACTGGTGACCCAGGGTTACCAGGTCAAGAGCATTATTACTAGATTAATACCTCATTCTAAATTCAACAGTCCATGCTGGCGTATAAGAAAATGAAATTAGGTTTTTTATTTTCTAATATTTTATTATCTCCACGTACAAATTTAAACCATTAAGGTTAAAACTTTATTATCTCTAAATGTTTAAACCATTAAGTTAAAACTGTCATAAATCTGTGTAATCCAATGGTCTATAGACACTACTTGATACTATCATATAGAACTGGGTTAATGCCGGACAATTGCCATTTTAATAATTTCCATTCTTGTGTGGCTTGCTGCAAGGATTAACTTTTTCACAGACCTGCTTCGGTCTCCGAGTTCAATAAATTAAGAATTAACAAAAATTTTCTATGGATGATAATTATAATATGAAAATTTCAACCCAAGTTTGCCGGTTCTCAATGTCAAATTTGAGTTTCACAACGACGGAGTACTCGCTGCCTTTGAATGCCTAGGATTCCGAGTTTTAATAAATTAATAATCAACAAGAGTTTGTAAACTTCATAATTATAATTTTTTAAAATTTCAAACCGAGTTTGCTTCCCCGACTCCGAGTTGATAACAACGATATTTTTCATGCCAATAAGCATTCAAATTGTACGAATTACAATGCAACTAATGCACAGGCTGAGGTTTTGACGTGAATAACTACCTTTCTGAGTTTCTGATTCAAACGCAGAACTGTGAGCACATGCCATGCAAAACAAGGATCCGTGGCTCTTTAATGGGATCGCAGACCCTGATGAACAAGCTGGGCTGCTGGGGCATACATGTGAATCCAGGTGGGACAGCAGTGATCAATTCCAATCCAAATGCAATCCTGCTTCTGCATGCTGCTGCTGCTGCAGCATCTGTTCTGGCTCAGGCTCAGCTCTATCTCTCTCTTTCTCTGTGTCTGCGGCCTCTGATCTGCCTTTTTATCCCCTGCATGGACCACCTGACGCTGCATTGAAAATGTCACGCAAGAACACTATGCAGACACAGAGAGCCCACAAAGCTGCATTATGAGATCAATACAAGCTCAAGTTGTGCCGAAAATGCCAAAATCTCCATACCCAGAAATCTCATCATCCCGCCTTCTCTGCTCTTTCATGCTGGCCTGACACGGTGGGGCAGCTCAAAATAAGGTTGCAGCCAGTACATCTACACTACGTTCACGTTCATCTAAATTTCAAAAAACATAAAAAATTGAAGAGGAGAACATGGAAAAAGGATGGGCAAAACAAAAAAACACCACCAAAGGAGCAAAGAAACATCACTTTCAGGTGGATGATAAAATGCAATTGCACTGCCTGTCGGATGGGTGCTGCTCACCCACCATCTGACTTCTTTCTTTATGTGCAATGTCTGATTGTGGCGGTCACAACACCAGACCCCTCAGATTCCTGTGTCGTACGTCGTCCATGGTTTTTCTATCTATCTCTGAGTCCCATCTCTGGGAATGGGATCATCTTATATATATATATTTATAGTAGAATAATGGTTTGTGCAGAAACATACCTTGATTTTTAATTAAATCCTGCTGCTGTTCATTTGCTGAATGATAATGTCGCCTGCACACACGGACTAAATTCATAGTTTTATTCCAGGTTCAGGGACCCCAGCAAGCAAGCAGGAGCCTGCACTACTGCATCCTTCCCGGGATAAGTTCCAATTTACGTAAAGTGTAATTTTTTTAGCACATCACTGTCATTCAGGCGTGGATTCATGAACCATTTTTGTCCGAGCATTTGCTTTAATCTCTCCTCCGTCCCAGTCGCACAGACGCATATCCTGCTCACGCTTCTTCTGCTGCCATGTGAAGTGGCAGAGCCTTTCGTTTTCCTGTGCCATCACCGTGTCAGAAGAAGAAGGAAAAATAGAAACAACCAAACCACAGCGTCCAAATTTATGGGTAATCTTTGTTTCTGCGCATTCCCAGTTATTGTTATTGTTTATGTTTCCTATGTCTAGTACGCTGACTTACACGCTCCACCATTCAGATACGGCAGGGACAGCTCCGGGTTGTTTTCTTGATTAATGTTGCTTATAGCGTGATCGAATTAAACAAAAGTGGTGAAACTTTTAATTTTCCCGACAGGAATGGGGCCTCTGTTCATTTATTCATCCTCCGTGGTCCAATTCACTTGGGTTCCGGTTGATAGATTTTAACGTTCTACGCGCGTTTTAAGATCCCTTGGAGTAAATAAAAGTTGTATGTCCCTGTCTCCGGAAAATGGTGGTTGTTGGTACGTTGCTACTTTGGATACTATGCCAATTGTCAGAACAAAATCATGCTAGATTCAGAGATGGCGAAATCACTAATTAATTAAGGTCGTACCGGTGCTCATCGATTCTATGCCAGTTTACCACTCCATTGCTAGCATTAAAATTTCAATTTCAGTTTATCGATAGAATAGATACAAAGCGTTCCGAGACTTGATAAAATTTTCAGTTTCCGTTTTAAAAAATTCAGGGGGTCTAAAATATTATTTTTTACGTGTTTCCATTTAATTTGTATATTTTATTGGGTGTCAAACTCAAAATATAAATATATTAAATATAAAAATTCATAGTACACAAGGAGAGAAGTAGAGAAGAAACTCCAAAACAACAATTTGTAATTTTATTTAAAAAACATATAGGCTTTTTAAGGTATGGATTTCTTAATATAGATGGTGGAATTGCAAATAAAGTTGTTTCTTTGAATAGTATTAGCTTCTTTGATAGCTTTGATATTTTTTGTCTTGTTAGATTTTGTCATTTCTAGATTTATTAAATTTTTTGTAAGAAATACAAAAGAAGGGCAAAGAGGCAGGGTTGTGGCATTATAGTGTTAGTGAGGAATTCTCTTGAAAATTATGTACTTTAAAAAAATTAATGATTATAAACTATTTGTTTGGCTAAAAATCTTATATCATGACTATGCTTTGCTTACCATATGCTATTTTACCCCTAGAGATGCTACATTGTATGATTCTATAGAGTTGTTTTGTGATCATCTTTTTTAGTTCTTTGATGAGTAGTGAGTAGTCCCTACAACCAACGATATGAATCAAAAGTGTTCCACTAGCAATTTGGTTGAATTTCATGGACTTTAACTCCTAAATGCATAATAGGCAAGGTAGTGACTTAAAGATGTGATTGTTGTCTTCTTGGCTTCACTTATGTAAGTGCAAAGGTATGGTTAAGTGTAAGCCAAGGCACCTGATTTTTATTGATTTTATATGTTTTTTGCTTTAATCTAAGTGTGAAACAAAGTAATTAATTGTGAGTTAACTAGTTAACTGTATAATGTCTTAATCAACTTATCCTAACATAAGCATCTGGGCCCACCTTCTGTGCACATCCTAAACTCATTAGGAATGCTATTGGGTTATCAAGTGTTAGGCTACTAGGGGGAACCAAGTGATAACACAACTGGGATTACCAAGTGTTAACGGTATGTTCAAGGAGGTCATGCTTATGTGTGATTATTAAGCATATTAATTAACTAAGAACATGAACATAAAATGCATAACAATAAAGTGCATGAATGAAAGCATTAAACTACTCTTGGTGCTACAAGGAGTTCCAAGAATCTTGTCTTTATTTCTAGCACATCAAAGTGTTCAGGTATATTGATTTTCAAATAAGGATCCATACAATCCTTGTAGTCCTATTGCGGGCACTTAGAAAATATTCTAGCTCTAATGAAAAAACTTGTAAGAACTTGGCTACTCTATCAACTTAATGTTGCCACAAATGTTATGGGTGCATGCATTTATATAAGAAAACATAGACATTGTGTTGATGCATATGTGTCGATGCATCTAACCATGCATTGATGCATGTCCATCAAGTGATTTATCATATCCCCATGACTGATTGAAAACTCATCATTGAATGAATAAAAGTAGGATTGAGCTTCTTACAAAATTGGACATGTATGAAATCACAGACTAACTGACTCAATTGATTAACTCTAAGTGTTGGATTTTATGGAATTACAATAATTACAAAATGGGTGTTCAGGAGAACATGAACATTCTTACAAAATTGGATAGCTGGGATCCTTTGGTAGCCAAAGATGAAGAGAAGATTAGACAATGCTAGGAGGTGGAGGCTCTTGGGGTGCTAAAGGACCTTCTCTAATATCCAGCACTTGTGGTTATGGTAGTTGAGGTTGAGGCAGTGGTTGTAGCTATCCTGCTACAGATGCTATGTCAGGTGGAAGGAAAAAGACATTCAACAATGTCTTCATCTTCTCCTTCTTACTTCATGGGTTGTACAAAGTCCATGCAGCATCACCATTATGGGTAGGTACAGGGACATCCCATAGATAGGGCATTGCAAGGAATAGTTTCTTAACATTGACGAACTAGGTTGTGAATTGTTTACATTCAACATCGAATGTCTTGATGAGGTTCTACAGCTCATGGTAGTCATTCATTCTTTTGGCTAGGTTCTTAGCAATTGATCTTTGCTTTATAAATCGACTCCTAAGAACTTCAAGCTTTGCATTAGTTTTTTCCATCTTCTGCTTAGTCTTTGTGATGCTTGAACTTAGACTCATAAAGGAGGTACAAGTTGGTCACCTGCTTTTCCAACTCTGACTACAGCCTCCCAGCTATCAACATTGCCAAGTTTGCATAATGAAGGTTGGCTAACTATAGGTACTTTGTCATCTCCTCAATTTGCAACTCCTTTGGATGGATCTCCACCTTGTTGTAGTCATTCAATCCATCAAAGATTGGTTGTCATACATTTCCTCTTTGTTGGAGTTGTTGGAGGGCCTCATTTATCTTTACCTTGGCTAGCTGAATTTTCTTTTCACTTACCTCCTTGAGGAACCCAACCTAGTCCTTGTACTGATTCTTCCCTCGTTCAATTATTAGGGCCTCATTCTTCTAAGTAGCTACCTTAATGGTCATTTTTTTGATAAAGTGCACAAACTTCCTCCATTGAGATATTGCGGTTCTCTAATGCCAATCTCCTTAGATCCATGTTCACCTTGGTGAGCTACTCTTGCTGTTGTCTCATAAACTCAACCATTTGGTCCTTTTATTCCTTGACATTTTTGTAGGTGGTGAATGTCTTTGGTCAAAGTTGGATTTTCATTCTGGACTTACAATAGGTCCTCATCGATGTTAATGGCAAGAGCCTTCAATAAGGATGCATCAAAGATAACCATCTCCTTTACATTCTCAACCTCTTATAATTTTTTTTGATGAGCGATGAAAGGTACCCCTATGCTCAACCATATGAATCATGAAGCGTTCATGCACTATCTAGTTGAATTTTGTGAACTCTATGTCTTCTGGTACACTATTCTTCTAGGATGTGAACCTGACCCTAACAGTCATTTGTTGTCTTCCCAATTACACTTATGAAGCTCAAGGGTATGGTTTAAGTGTAATTGAGGCACATGATTTTTGTCATTTTATACTTTATGATTTTGGTGATTAAAATAAATAGGATAAAGAATAAAGTAATTTAATGTCTACTTTAATCTAATTCGCTCACTATTATTTAACTAGTCCTAGCATAAGTATCTAGTTCCACTTGTCGTACNGCTCACTATTATTTAACTAGTCCTAGCATAAGTATCTAGTTCCACTTGTCGTACACATCCTAAACACATATAACATTATTAGGCTACTAAGCATTAAGCGGTGCTAGGATTACCAAATGTCATACACATGCTCAAAATAGTCATACTTATGTGTTTACTTAATTGCTATTTAGCTTATCTCACTTAATTACTTAATTAGCTTAATTACCAAGGAACATTGAATAAATAACTAAAAACATGCATGAATAAAACATTTAAGCTATTAAGAATGCTACAAGGTTTATCAAGAAGCTTGTCTTTATTGCTGCACACATTGTTGTGCTCAAATACAACATTGCTCAAATAAAGATCCATATACTCTACGAGCACTTGAGAAAATATTCTAACTTTTGAATGTAAAAATGGCAAGAGTTTGGCTACTACTATCACTCTCTCCCCATAAACATAATTGTGAGTTCATATTTATAGTTTTTGTTCTTAGGTTGGGCCGATGAGGCAACATCATGTAAATGAGGCCTCGTTGATGGGGGCTCGTTGATGAGGCTGCATCAACGGAGGCCCATTGACATGACACTTTGACATTCATCATATGCCCATGAATAAATAAAAACTTGTCCTCAAGTTCCTTTACAAAACTAGAAAGGTATGGGATTATTAGATGACTCTTGACATAACAAACTGACTTGATAAAATTAAGTGTTCAATTGTACAAATCAACACATTACAAAAATTATGGTGTTCATGACACAAAATTGAACACCATGACATGAATAAAAAAAACTAGATGACACATCCTCTTATGGCATGAAGGTGGTGGAGAAGATTAGACAATCCTAGGTGGTGGAGGCTCCTAAGGTTCTAAAGGACCTTTGCTAGCTTCAGGCACATGTAGTGGTTGAGGTAGCTGTTGCTATCCTACTATGATTACAACCTCAAGTGGAAGGCGAAAGACATCCAACAATGCCTTCATCCTCTCCTCCTTACTTTAGGGATCATTCATAGTCCATGTAACATCACCAATGTGGGCTGGAATGGGGATATCCCATAGATAGGGCATTACTGGGAATTGTTGGTACATTTGGCCATTTCATGGAATAGCAAGAGTAGATACTGGAAAAAGGAAATTTGTAAAACAATGTATGGTTGAAAATTTGGAAATAAACATGTGGCTTTAAGGTTATGGGTTGATGGATGTTTTGGAGAAGTTATTCACTATTAAATAAAATGATTTTGAGACCTTCTCGGGATACAAAATTAAAGTGCCAAATTATTCCTGAGGAAATGTGGTATTACTGGAAGCAAATGGTTCGACATTCACACAACATTTCAAAAGCAAAATGGAAAGGGCTTTGGCCGATGGTAATTGAGTGATTAAAAAAAGGGCAAAGTATTATTCTATCACATTAATGGTTCCAGTTGCTTACGAAGTGCTCAAGGCCAGACAAGTTCTCGTTCATGGCACCGCTCGGAAATATTTGTTGGTCATACGACACATTGCACCCAAATAGCAGCAAGAGAAACGCTTGGTACATCAACAATACTACAAACAAAGTTTGTTCCTCGTCAATCTCTGTAACTATCATTATTATTCAAGAAGAATCTTGATTGCCATTACCATGGATGCAGCCATGATATTATTTGCCCCACTAGTGTTGGTGATGGTGTTCATGGTAGTGTTGATGACACCAGTAGTGACTGCACTGACGGCATCGTTAGAAGCGGGCACGACAATGGCGATGAAGATTCTAGAGTAGACGGGATGCAACATGTTCATAAATCTGGCAAAGAGCACGTAGGCCATTCACTAGATTTAGATGGACTTGCCCGTGGATTTGTAGGGAATGACCGTCTTGGCTCCCTCTGATGATGCCTTTGCAGACCTGAAGGCGGGCACGCTCAACTCACTTACGGAAATGGAGAAGAAAGAGATAGTGCAGTACCACATGCTGCCGAAATACTACATGTAGGGGCAGCTGCAGGAGGCTAGCAATCCCATCAAAACCATGGCCGCCAGCAAGCACGACCCTGTCAGCTTCACTATGACCTCCTCGGGAGCCAGCAACAGCTTCGTCAGCAATTCCTGTCAGATTGTAGGGATTTGCAGACCTCAAATCCTAGTTTGAAAATGTATGAGTGGATGCTCTATTATTGAGCATATGAAGGCAAACATAGAAGATGCCGCTCAGCGTCTGGACTCCCCACCAACGCCAGGGCCACAGTATAGCACACGGATTACTATAGCTACCATTTCCAGCACAAATAGAAATTCGCAAGATAGCCAAGTTCCAAAGATGGGGGATCGTTACAGTTCTTTTCAGATGGCAAAACACCGACAGTAATAGGTGTATGAGGTAGACGATGTGGCGGCATGTGGGTGGCCATCCATAATGTCAGTTACGGCAATAACAACGATGGGGCCTGCTATGCCTATGCATTGCCTCTTATCCCTCGCAACATGATAGTTTACAAACCCTTGATCAGCACCTGTCCTACCTGCATGATGACGCCTAATGCCTGGAGAAATATATGGTAAAAATAATTAATTTATTCACTATAGATGATCAGTATATATGCCAAAGGTTGTGAAAATAAAATCTATCAAAGAAGAGGTAAACCAACTCTAGCAAATTAAAAAGATTTCATGGCCAAAACTAGACCCAAAGTGCAGTTGCAGGTGCAGTGGAATACCATGTTGGGATGACCAATGTCCTCCAACTTCATCTTTGATAAAATTATTATTATTATTGAAAAAGAGAAAAGAAATTTTTGGGATATTTGTGTAACGTC
>MNCI01025678.1:480765-538186 GCA_015680685.1 Gnetum montanum
CAACAACTCACAGTACTTGGCAAAGTTGGCTGAATCTCTTTAAGATAAGTCATTTGTAGTTTACACACAACGCAATCATTTCATTTTTCACAGTCGCATACCGCAACAGCACACACACATACTCACATTAACTACTGAGTCTATTTGAAGGTATCTAGGCCTTGGTGTTGCTAGAAGACTAGCAAGTACCTAAATCTTGTTCGAGGACACTTGTTGGCGGTCGCGTCCCAAACGGTCGCCAATAGGAACAACACCTTTACATTGATAAACTAGGCAACGAATTGTTTGCATTCGACATCAAATGCCTTTACTGCATTCTATAGCTCTTAGAAGTCATTTATCCTTCTAGCCAAGTTCTTAACAGTAGATCTTTAATTAGTGTACTAGCCTTTGAGAACTTCAAGTTCAGTGTTTGCCATCGCAAGATTTTGCTTGGTGTCTTTGTGATGCTTGAAATCAACCTTGTACAACAAGTACAATCTAGCCACCTACTTTTCTAGTTCTGATTGTGGCTATCCAATAGTCAACATGGCTAGATTTGCATATCAAAGATTGGCAAGCTCCATGTATTCCATCATCTCCTTAATCTGCAACTCCTTTATGTAGATTTCTACCTTGTTGTAGGCATCTATTTCACCAATGATAGGTTGCCATAATTCTCTTCCTTTCTAGAGTTTTTGGAGAGTTTCATTTACTTTATCCTTCATCAATTAAATGTGTTTTTCATTCACTTCTTTTTATAGGGCAACTTGATCTTTGTAATGATCTTTGACTCTCTCAAATTTGAGAGCTTTTGATTTCTAGGTGGCTACCTCTATTGCAATCTTTTGACAAAGGGCATGAACCTTCTTCATGGAGAGGCTTCTATTTTCAACTTCCAATCTCCTTAGCTCTATGTTCATTTTAGCCAATTACTCTTGCTATTGATGGATGAAGTCATTTAATTATTGTTTGTGCTCATCAACATTCCATAGGTGATGGTTCTCTGTGGTTAATTGTACATTCTCCTGATGAGTCTAACCCAAGGGATTCTAAATTTTATGTTTTGTAGCCTTTGCCAAGGATTGGTAAAACAGCATTATTTTTATTACACCCTCAACCCCTTTCAATTTGGTGTGAAGCTATTCAAGAGCTTCATATCTCATCAATGCCAGGTTGAGAAATGCAGGGTTGGCAATTTAGACTCTTAATTTAGCAACTTTAGTAGCCAAGTATTCATTTAGCTCCTTGGTTGTTTTTAGTTTCCCCTCCAAGATGATGTTTTTTCCTTTTACCTCTAGCATCTTAGACTGGGTTGTAGTAATGTTATTTGGAAGCTCAAAGACATCTAAAAGTGATTACTCTATTCCCACCAGTTAGTTTAGTAGTTCTACATGCTATGATACATTTCTTCTGTCACTTGTGATCCCTGTAGATGTTTACAAATCCTTGAGTGTAGTGATGTCTAGTACAAATACCACAAGTGCATTGAGTGTTTTAGCAATTTAGTTAGCAACCACCTCTGTTGCTATCTCCTATCCTTGGTGTTGCATCACCAATATTATTGCCTCCTCACGTTCCTCCAAGAGCACTGAGAAGGTTGTGACATTTTCAAAAATTTCTAGAAGCAGCTACTATTTTGTGAGAGATAACATGACCTCTCTAGTGCCACGATTCGATCTTGTGGACAATTGCATTCTTTGGGCTGAGAAATGGATCCATCCCCACCCATCAGGATGATTGTTTGGGCCACCTCATTTAGGTGACTCATTGCTAGTCGGTACATAGATGGATCCTTGCCACTCATGCTTGCTCATTGCTCTTGTTCACTCAAGAGAAATTCTCAATACTTGTGCACATGTTGGGTTGTTTTAGTGAGGTATGGTATAATTGTTTGAGTGATAGGTGGAGGAAGTGACTGTTGCTTATCTTCTTGAATGATTATTGCAAGCTTTCATAATTTTTGCCCAATTAGTGATTGGGGCATGCCTGATAGCATTATTTGTATAATGGACTATTCCTCCCCTTTAATAGATTTTTTTGATGAGGCATGGAAAGGGGAGTTCCTTCCTACCACATTCATTTTTTTTAAATAGCTTCTCCATCTCTAGATAGATTAGCTGTGGAAGGTTGACAGGGAATCTTCCACTCATAGTCACACATGCATGGGCAAAAAAGGTAGTGATATTAGTAAGCCTCACTATGGAATTTAGGTGAAAGGCCACAATCTTGTAGTAGATTCTTTCTACCAATGTGAGTGCACCAAACTCCTTGCGATTGATACCATAGCATCGTGGCATCCATTCTTTCTTGATGCTGGGGGTATGCTTGCATTGGAATCTCAGCAAGATTCATCCCTATTTTTGGCAACCCAAGCACTTCAACATTGGCTTGCACCAAGTAGAACATTGAAATGTCCTTTATTTTGAACATTAAACTAGCTTGACTATTGTTCCAAAGTAAAAATGTCTCTCCCATGTACCAGTCCTTGGTGGAAGTGATGATTGGCCACATGGGAGAGGTCTTCAATTGGTTCTGCACTTCTTTTGGTGCTTGCTCTAGGAAAGGGCCAAAGTTTAACTCCTGAAGCACCATTTTTTGGACCTTCCTCAATTTGATTTGATTCAGAAAGGCTTTTGTTAAGGTCACCTCAAGATTTTCTTGTTGAGCTGGTGCATCATCCCGATGGGAATGTTCTATTGCTACTACTGGTTTTGGAATTTGTCAAATAGATTCCACCTCGGCCTCTTTCCTAAGAGAACCTATAGGGGTTGCAAGTGGTTCTTCTTAGGCTTGTTCTTAGCCCCTTCTCATTCTAGGTTGTTTCTCCCTTGGTTGAGACGGTCTTGCTTCCTGCGTGTGTTTTCCTTTTGATGCCATCTATGGTTACAACACATCCATCGATTAGTAGACATAATGTGTAACTTTAAATTTTTAAATACCTTATCTCATCCATTAGTTACACTTTGGCTAAGTTTTGACCATGGCAGATTGATTGTTTTATTAATTATTTATTGTAAATGTCATCAGAGCTTATTAGAAAGGTTTAACTCTTGTACTTTGGTATTTAATAGTTGATTTCTTAGTTAAACCTATGTGGGAGTTAGAAAAATGGTGAAACATTTTTTATCAAAAATGATACATTTGTGGCCCCCATAATGAAGAGCTTACATCCAATAGCTGTAGCATCAAAAAATAGAGTGATTTGGATAAATGGTTAGGAAGTTATGGTCTTTGAAAGGTTTTGGGCTCTAAAAATTGGAAAAACTCCCTTGGCATTTATGAGAAAATGTGAAAATTTCAACATGCGGTCTTGCATATATATAGCATTTTCGGCTACATCGATGTGGCCACGTATATGGGGTGTCATATACGTGTCTGCTCCATCAATGAGATCCCGTATATAGAGCTCGCAGGGAAAATTATGAATTTTGAATATCTTAAGAAATACAAGAAATTTTTCAATGAATTTGGGATCCATGGAGTTCTAGAAAAGCCAAAAATATGATGAAATCATTGAAGATGATCTTTAAAAGCTCAAAAATTGAAAAATTTGATAGAGAATTTGTTTATTGAATAAAATATGTAAAGGAGCACATAGTTTGATGTAGAATATAGGTGTACGAAAGATTTTGAGGGCAAGAATGCCTAAGCATAAGGTGCTTAACGAACCCAACCAAGAGAGATGAAAGTGGATCCTTCCCATAGTAGGTACATGTCTTGTTTGCCCTTGCATAACCTCGACCTAAGGAGTCTATGGACTCCATAGGTGATTAACGGTCAATGGAAGTTAAGGACCAAAAATTGGAAGATTCTACCTAAGAATTGAAGCACTTCAAACCAAGACATTAAATTAAGAACATGGACACTAGTAGTGAGGTGAGTTATGGGCAGCATAGATGGATGATAGAAAAGGTGGAATGGAATTGTAAATTGAGATCATAAGAAGTCCCTTGGGAATTTTTTGTTTAAATGACTTGAGAAGATTCATCCTTAGTCCAAACCAAAACCAACCTCTTTTAGTAACTTTGCATCACCACTCCAAGACCGATCTATCCCCTTAAGACATAAGATTCCTCCCACAGAAAAACCACTATTCCATAAAGAGAAGAAAAGAGAAGCAGGAAGTGAGAGAGAACCTTAGTAGAGGGGACCTTTAGGTATGGGTAACATGTCTTTCTAGTCTCATAACTAGTGCTTGTAGCCCATTTATTTGTCTAAGGGATGTGCTTTGAATTCCCATCATTTTTTTTGTTTTTTTCTTCTCTTTTCTTTTGGATGGAAACCACACCATGTAATGATTTTATTTAACTTCCTATTATTGGTTGACATAGAATGGTAAGAAGTCTATTAAAACACTTAAGCACTGAAGTAAGTAGAAGAGTATAAAGAGTATTGAGTCCCCTTAAAGTCACACCCTATGTAAACCTTTGAATCCTTTCCAATTTTAGAAACTACCAAGGTCATACATTTATTAAAAGTTTATTTAATGAAAGGGACCTCAAATTTCTAAAACAAGAAAAACCATAGAGTTTGTGGATGGATAGATGTTGTGGACTCACTACCTATCCCATGAAAAAGAAACTAGGACCTAGCCATCAATACAAAAATTCAAAAATAGGAAGCAGACATTAGTAAACAAAACATAAAGCACAAACCACCATTAGTAACAGCTATAACACCATTGCGTCCTATTGGCACAAAGCACATTTATTAGCAAAAATTAGAAAATCACATTTAAACAAAGTAAAAAATATATAAAAAATGTAAAACATTCAAGAAAGATTTAAACATACTTACAATGGTGTAAAACAAAAAAAATGATGTAAAATGGGAAGAAGTTTTAAAATAAAAAAGGTGTAAAGCAAATAATTTGCAAAATAAAAATGTGTAAAACAAAAAATAGAAAAACTAAGGAGCCATGTATATGATTAGCATGGATGGACATCTCCCCCATAACTGTGTTAGAATGAGGAGATCCAAAAAATTGAGCATGGTTGTCCATCCATTGAGGTATTTGTGGCATTGGCTTGCTTAGGCTCATGGAAAGGCATTATTTTTTGGATGTTGACCAATTGTTTTTTATTTGGGCTCTCAAGTTTGTATATAATAATGGCCCCAAAAGGAAAGGTTTTATCAATTATATAAGATCACTTCCACAATGTTTGGAACTTTGTTTTCTAAGGTATGTATGTGGGATTCTAGTAGAAAATCTTATCTCCTAGTTGAAATTTTAGTTTCAGTATTCTGAGGTCATGACATTTCTTGTTGTATACCTTGTGCACTTCATTCAAAGATAGGGCCATTAATTGATTTTCATATAGCACATTCAGGTTGATCAATCTTTCTATTTGTGCTAGGCTTAGGTCAAGGTCCAAGTCACAGGCTATTGAAAGTATATGGAGCATGGATTGGATTGGAAGTGTTGGAATTTTTCCATACACCAAATCATAGGGAGAGTAGCCCATAAGAAGTTTTCACATGAGTAGTAGGCCTAGAGGGCATCATTGAGTTTTATTCTCTGGTCTCTCCTATATTTGTTTATAGTCCTTGTTAGAATCTTTGTGATCTCCCTATTGGTGAAATTTGCTTGACCGTTGGCTTGGGGATGATAGGGTGTTGTTAATTTATGTTCAACCCCCAAACATTGCATCAACTTGTAAAAGGTGGCACTTGTAAAATGGGTTCCGTTGTCAGAAATCAGTGCACACGACACATCAAACTTATTTACAATATGTTGTTGTACAAATCTAGTAGTAGTGGATGATGAACAGTTAGTGGCGGTTGCTGCTTCTACCCATTTGGTGCAGTAGTGGACTGCTACAATGATGTATGCCTTTCCATTAGACAAGGGTGTGATGGGACCCATGAAGTCTATGCCCTATATGTCAAAGGGCTCTAGTGGTGAAATCCACTATCGATGACCCTTCATTCAAGTGGTCATCCTACCATCTCCTTGAAAGTTTTCATAGGATCAGAAAAACTCGTGGGCATCCCTAAAGATTATAGGCCAATAGTATCCTACCATCAATATTTTTATGGCTATGTGTCTCCCAGCATAGTGGCCTCTACAAGGGCCTTTATGAGCATCCTAGAGAATGTGTAATTGGTTTGTATTAGGGACATACCAACGAACCAAGATGTTGATGCACACCTTGTAAAGGTGTCTGTTAATTTCCATGAAGTACTTAGCCTGATGAAGAAACTATTGTTGCTTCCTAAAGTTTAGATCTTGTGGCATTTCTTGAGTGAGAATGTAAGTGAGGATGCCATCATACCATTTTGATTTGGTGGGCACTTGGTCATTTATTGCTCCTATAAAGAGAAGTTTGTTTGAAAATTAATTAGAGAATGGGCTCTCCTCCTCTTTTGTTATCCCATCTTAATCAAGAGAGATGTTCAGTGGCCACATTCTTAGTCCCTTTCCAATCAACCATTGTGAGATCAAGTTCTTGCAAGATCATGAGCCATTGTATGATATAGGGGCTCATTGTTGGCTTATTCATTAGGAAGTGGATGGAACTATGATTTGTATGCATAAATACCTTATAGCCAAGCATATGGTGCTTGAACTTTTCAAGAGCATACACCATTTTCATTAGTTCTTTTTTAGTTGTGGTGTAATTCAATTGTGCACCCGCAATGCTTTAGCTTGTGCAGTGGATGTAATATGGAGGTTTCTTATCATCAAACTACATAAGCAGGGCTCCTAAGGCATAATTAGATGCATATGTCATTATATGAAATGGTATGGACTAGTTTGGTGCTTGTAGAATTGGAGGATCCTTTCTTTATAAGATCAAATAATGACTTTAGCTATTGAAATGCATGTTCACACTTCTTAGTTGAGATGAATGGAGGATCCTTCTTTATAAGCTCAACTAATGACTTTTCAATTTTAGAGAAATTCTCTATAAACTACTAGTAGTAGTCAGTTCGTCCAAGGAATGATCAGATGTCTTTGACTATCTCTGGTTAATGTGTGATTCCTTGGATGACCCTTATCTTTTTAGGGTTTACCTCAATCCTTACCTAAGTAATTCTATGCCCTAGTATTATGCCTTCCTAGAACATTAAATGGATTTTTTTTGCTAATTAAGCCTACGGTTTATTTCAATGCATCTTTTCAATATTTGCTTAAGGCAATCCAAGGCTTGATCAAATGTAGTCTCATAGGTAGGGAAGTCATCCATAAAGACTTCTACTATGTTACCAACATGCCATTGAAAAATACTAAGAGCTAAGCATTGAAATGTTTTAGGGGCATTACATAGACCAAATGACATCTTGCAATATGCAAAAGTCCCCTAGGGACTCATGAATGTTATTTTACCCTAATCCTATAGTACAATTTGGATTTGGTTATAGCCACTATAATCATCCAAGAAGTTATAATAACAATGCCTAGATATAGTGTCCAACACTTGGTCCACCAATGACAATGGAAAATGATCTTTAAATGTTGTCATATTCAACAACCTAAAGTTGATGTAGACTTGCCACTTGCCATCTTTCTTTGGCATAATTATGAGAGGGCTAACCCACTCACTATCCATGATGGAATACATGAACCCTGCCTTGAGGAGTTGCTCTATTTTCTATTTGATGATTTGCTTCAACTTGCAGTTCAGCCACCTCTATAGTTGCCTTCTTGGCTTCATGGCTGGGTTAGTGTAGATATGATGCTAGCATATCCATGGATCAATTCTAGTCAATTTAGAATGTGACCAAGCAAAGGCTATTGACCATTTGTTAACCACCTCCAATAACTTGTCTTTTTGTTAGGGAGCAAGATCTACATTGATTATAACTAGCTTACCATTTTTTTAAAATGCATACTCCATGCTAGCTAGTAGAGTTTTTAGCTCTAGGGGCTCTAGCTTGAAATGATCAAGAATTTCCAACTTCCCCCAACATGTATCATCATCTTCATCATCAAAGATTTGGTGATGAACTTGCTCAAGTTAATCCATGCCTTGGACATAGGCACATGTTAGGCCTTAGTAAGCTCCATGCATAGTGTGCTACTATCTAAGTCAATTGTTAGCCATTGGGTGCCCTCCTATTTTATGGCTGCTATGTACAAGCACCTTTGGATATTTATTTCATGTGCATAATGATTTCATGATTTAATGAATGTACTATTAATGAACAAGAATTTTTGCATGTAATTGCACACGTGATTACTGTACGCGATGCATGGAACTTGCTTCTTCTCAAATCACCCAAATTGGTTCTCCATGGAGATTTTCAAGGAGAGGTTCCTAATGCCCATTCGTATATCAATAGTGCTTAACCATGCATGTCCCATAATGATGGGGAAGCCACCTTTATAGTTTTCAACCTCGATCACTAGAAACTTGGTAGGATAGGACCACCCATAAACTCTAGTCACAATGTCCTCCACTAATTTCAAAGGGATAATGATTGACTAGTTTGCCAATTCCAAATGGATATTGCTCTTCTTGAGAGGTTGTAAGTTTCAAGCCTTGTACAGTTAATAGGAGATAAGATTGACACTGGAACTAGAATCAAGAAGAGCCTTGTATGACTCATGTCTAGCAATTTATAAGTAAATAAGAGAACTTCCCAAGTTAGATCTCTTTGTGGAAATATTACCAACCTTGATTCAATCAAGGATAGAATGAGTTAACACCACAATGTGGATATAAGGAAACATTTGGTTTGAAGGGCCTTCGAATATGCCTGATGTAGAGGATGAGGGTGTTGGAGATATAGAATGACTAGTTGCATTAGGTTATGAGGGTTTGGGAGGATTGTTGAATTAGAAAAATGATCGTTTCCTAGATTAATTATTTGAACCACTCAGTTGGAAGGTTGGTTGTAAATTTATAGCCCTCGTAGCATTTCATTGCTACTACTGTGGGGGAATTTCACCTTGCATAGATGGAGTAGGAGCTAACTGAGTTGAGGGTAGAGGGATATGTGCATATAGATGTGAAGGGTGGTATGGATATGGGGGCTTCCATTGAGTAGATGGTGAATGATTTTGATGGAACTCTGGAGGATAATAGTGATGTTGGAATGAGGTGTGGTTGGCTGAACTTCATGGAGAAACAAGTTGCTAAACATAGTACCCACATGAAAAATTATGCACATGAAATAGTGAATCATTATGCACAAGTTGTATTGAAAACAACGACGTAGTCTCTTCTCGCCAACTAATGGTTCGTGTTACTTCTTTAAGATGACTCAATGCTGGCCAGTAGACTAAGGGCTCTCCACCACTTCGTTTTCCCTAATTTTGCTATAGGAGTTGCTCATAGAGCTTCCTCATGCACTCAATTATTGCATGAACCTCCAGAATTGTTTTCCTAGTAGATGGTGGTGATGGCCACTCCTCTTCAGGAAGCTTGGTGGACACATTGTCTTTCATCATCTCCTATCAAGATGTGACAAAAGCATGATAAATCATGTTGTTTGTATAAGGAGCTATTTCTTCCCTTTTTTAAGGTGTTCTTATTAGACACAAAACAATGAGTGTCTTGCTTCCTCACTCATTCTCTTTAAATAAATTTTCTATCTCCATGAAGATGAGCTAGGGGAGGTTAATAGGGAATTTTTCATCAAATTTGCCCCAGTGTCAGGAAACCTAAGGGCTTCTGCAATGGTTTCAATTGAGTAGGACACACTGATGTCCTTGATTTTCATAGTCACGTCCACCTCTCAATTATTCTAGAAGAGGTAAGTCTCTTCCATGTATCAATTTCCACTAGAAGTGAGGATAGACCATATCTAAGATCCTTGTAGTTGTATCTTTACCTCTTCTAGTGATAGGTCTAAGAAGGGATCAAAGTTAAGTTATGGAAGAATGAAACTTTGGACCTCCTTAGAATAGATTTTTTTCAGGTAGGCCTTAGTCAAGGTGACCTTCAAATTTGGTCCAAGTCTTGGCACCTTGTCTTGCCTAGATTGGCTTGTTTTTGCAATGGGAATCTAGTGAACATATTTCACTTCAAGCTCCTCCCAAAGAGATCATATGGCTAGGTTTTTCGCTTGCTTTCTTGGGGTTGTTGTTGTTGTGGTTGCTGGCCCCTTTCCCCTCTTGGCTGCTTCTATTGTAGCTATGATGGTCCTTCTCCTTGTGGTCTCTTTGGAATCATCTTCCTTCACACATGTAGACAAGGATTATCATTTTATGTGTAACTTATAACACTTTGATATCTTGTCCCATTTGTCTAGTTACACTTAGGCTAACTTGTGATCATGGTAGATTGATTATTTTGATATTATTTTATTCTAATGGCTACCCAAGTTTTTTGGTAAGATTTAACTTAGGTGAATTAGTGACATTTAATATTATTTTATTAGTTAAAACATTTAGGAGTTAGAAAAATTCCAAAACATTTTCTGTTAAAATCCATATGGTTTGTGGCCCCCACAACATAAAGCTCACCTTCGATAGCTGAAGGGTCAAAGAATGACTTGATTTGGGCAAGTGACTAGGAAGTCATGGGCTTGGGAAGGCTTTAGGCTCTAAAAATTACGAAAGCTTTCCTAGTGTTATGAGGTAAATCTGAAAATCTTTCTAATTCCTAGCATGTATTTATATTATTATATGTTGAGTCGATGCACTGGGCTATGTCAAAGGGGATGCATCAACACATCAAACAAGTGGTTAGGAAGTTATGGGCTTGGAAAGGCTCTCAACTCTAAAAATTACAAAAACTTCCTTGCATTATGAGGTAAATGTAAAAATTTTTCTAACTCATGTCATGTATTTATTATATTTTTATGCTTCATTGATGCATTGGGCTGCACTGATGTAGCCAAAAATTAAAACTTTTACAATAGAAAAACTAAGTAAGAAAAAAGATTTTTACCATGAAATTGGGGTCCAAAGGAAGCGAAAAAAGCCTAGAATAAGTACAAATACTTGAAGAGGGCTAGGAATATGTTTGAAAGAATATTTCTTAGGAGATTATTTGCTAAGAAGTGAAAAATTGGATGCACCAAGGTGGAAAATTAAGGTTTTGAAAGTAAAATGCCTAAGGGATAAGGAATGTAACCATGCTAGCCAAGGAGAATGCAAGTGTGTCCTCCCCATAGTAGGCTTATGTCCTTAATGCCCTTGCATTCTCTCAAACCAAGGAGTTCATGGACCCCAAGGATGATTAATGGTTGTGGATTGTTAAAAACAAAATCATTGAAGAAACCATCAAAGGATTAAGACTGGATCAAAATGAGCCCATCGATACAATCATGAGAAAAGGCAATGAGGTGGTACATGGGAAGAAAAAGTGAATGNTAGTGCTTGTAGCTCATTATTGTGTCTAAGGCGTATGCTTTGAATTTCCATTGTGTTATTTTTTTCCCAATGGGAACCACACCATGTAAAGACATTACTTCCTATTTATTGGTTGATGTAGGAATGGTGGGGAATCCTTAGAAGTACTTATGCAATCCCAAATGGTAGGTAGGTGTAAAAGGTAATAAATCCCCTTGAAGCCATACCATTTTTCATCCACTTAATTTGTCCCAAGTTTGAAAAGTACCAAGGTCATAAATTCATTGTAAGATGTTATTAAAAAAGGACCTCATATTTCTAAAATGAGGAAACACCATAGAGTTATGTGGAATGGTGGATGATGTAAACTCGCTACCTAATGTCATGAAAAAAAATCAATGTTCCATTAATTAACATCAAAATTCTAAGATGAAATCCAATCATTTGCAATCAAGTAAATAGTGTAAGTTACAAGCCACCATCAATCGACAGTTGTATTCAACATTATTAAAGTCCTGATGGCAATAAAGAAAAGGAAGACACTTAAGAAAATTCCAAATAAGTTAAAACATAGAAAAAATGTAAAATATTCAAGAAAATAAAAAATAGTGTAAAACAAAAAAGTTAAAAACTCAGGAGCCACTCATATAGTATTAGCATGGATGGGAATCTCCCCCATGACTAAGTTGGATGTAGGAGATTTGGAAAATTGAACATGCATGTTTAATAGTTAAGGCTTTTGTTTCACTAGTTGTTCTTAGTTCAAGAAAAGGTTTAAGTTGTTGGGTGTTGATAAAAAAATCTCTTACTTGGGTTGTCAGGATGGTATATCATCATGGCCTTGGATGAAAGGGTTTCATATATAATGTAAGGATCCTTCCATAACATTTGAAATTTCATACCTTGAGGCACATGCATGGGGTTCCAGTAGAGCACCTTATCGCCTAGTTGAAACTTTGCCTTCCAAATCTTAAGGTCATGATGTTGTTTTTCATGTGCCCTATGCACCTCATGTGATGATAGGGCCTCTAATCTATTCTCATCTAGCATGTTGAGATTCATCAGTCTTTCTCTTTGTGCTAGACTTAAGTCCAAGTCAAGGTCACATGTTGTTGAAAGTGTACGGAGCTCAACTTGGATGAAAAGCATTGGAATTTTTTCATACATAAGCTCATAAGGAGAATACCCAATAGGAAGTTTCCATGTTGAATAATGAGAAAAAATAGTATCATTGAGTTTGTTACTCTAGTCCTTCCTATATTTACTAACTATTCATGTTAGTATTTTGGTAATTTCCTTGTTAGTAACCTTAGCTTGGTCATTAAATTTGGGGTGGTAAGGAGTTATTAGTTTATGTTCAACCCCCAAGCATTGTGTAAGCTCTCAAAAACTATAAAGTGTATTGCATTATTAGAAATTAGTTCTTGTGGCACACCAAACCTATTGCTAACATTTTGTTGTATAAACTATGTTTCCATAGAGGATGAATAGTTGGTAATGATAGTAGCTTTAGCCCATTTGATACAATAGTCAATAATCATGAGGATGTAGGCATTTCCTTTGACATAGGGTTAATGGACCCCATGAAACCAATCCCCTAAAGATTGAAATGCTCTAATGGTTGGATCCACTATTGCAACCCTTCCATATGTGCAATCATCCCTTCATTATGTTGGCACTATTCATAGGAACAAAATAAGTTATGGGCATCTTGGAGGATCATGGGCCAATAATATCCTACCGTGAGGATCTTAATGGTTGTTCTTATTCTAGCATAGTGGCCTCTACAAGGCCCCTCATGTGCATCTTGGAGGACTTGGAATTGATCTACATTAGGGACACACCATCATACTAGGCCATTGATGTAACTCTTGTAGAGGTTGCCCTTAATTTCTATGAAGTGATTGGCCTAATGAAGAAACTACTATTTCTTCCTATGGTCCCATTCATGCAACATCTCCTGGGTGAGTATATAGAAGAGGATGTTATCACACCAATTTGTTTCCTTGGGAGTTGAAGCATTAACAATGCCAACAAAGAGGATTTCATCAAGAAATTGATCAAATAATGGGTTCTTGTCTTCCTTTCTATCCCATCACAATTGAGACAAGTGGTTAGCTACCATATTCACGGTCCCCTTTTAGTCAACCATCATCAAATCAAACTCTTGGAGGATCACTAGCCATCATATGACATGAAGGCTCAACATTGGTTTGTTCATTAGTAACCATATGGCACTATGATCAATGTGCATAAATACTTTGTATTCAAGCACATAGTTCCTAAACGTTTCTAGGGCATACAACATCCCCATAAGCTCTTTTTCGATATTGGTGTAGTTGAGTTGTGTACCCACAGTGCTTTTTCTTACATAGTGGATGTAATATGGATGTTTTTGATAATCTAACTATGTAAGCACGACCCCCAAGGCATAATTGGATTGATCCATCATGATGTAGGATGGCCTAAATTAACCTAGTACTCATAGAATTGGAGTTTATACTATTTTTTTGCCTTAGTCATTGAAATGCATTTTTACATTCCTTGGTCTAGACAAATGATGCATTTTTCTTTGTAAGTTCCACTAATGGATTGGTGATCTTTGAGAAGTTTTTGATGAAGTTCCTGTAGTAACTAGTGTGGCCAAGGAATGATCTCACATCCTTCATTGTTTCAGGTTTTTTGGTTATTCCTTAGATGATCCTTATTTTTCTTGTTCCACATTGATCCCTTTTTTTGAGATTTGATGCCCCAAGATAATGCCCTCTTGGATTCTCAGGTGGCTCTTTTGCCAATTGAGTCATAAGTTAGTCTCCACACACCTTTTAGGCACTTAATCAAGGTGGTTCAAGTCTTGCTCAAATGTGGTCCCATAGGTAGAGAAGTCATTTATGAAGACTTCTACACTACTACTAATCTGTTAGTGAAAGATGCTAAGTACCAATCGTTGAAATGTGGTAAGAGCATTGTATAGGCCAAAGTTCATCTTTTAGTATGTAAAAGTTCCCCAAGGACTTGTCAAAATTATCTTGGCCTAGTCTTTAGGTGTGATCTAAATTTAGTTAGAGCCACTATAATCATCCAGAAATCTGTAGTAACATTTCCCTACAATAGTATCTAGCACTTGGTTCAAAAATGGTAACAGGAAATTATCTTTGTAAGTTGCCATATTTAACAGCTTGAAGTCTATATATAATCTCAATTTACCTCCTTTTTTGGCCATAATAACAAGTGGGCTAATCCACTAACTATTCGCAATAGGATAAATGAACCCAACCTTGAGGAGTTGTTCAATCTCCTCTTTGATGATTTGCTTGAATTTTGGGTTCAACCATCTTTGTGGTTGTCTCTTTGATTTAATGGAGGAATTTGTAAAAATTCTATGTTGGCATATCCTTGGATCAATTCCTATTAACTCATAATATGATCAAGTAAAGGTTGTTGGCCATTTTTTAACAACCTTCAACAATTTATTTTTTTGTATAGGAGCAAGTGTGGCATTGATAATTACCAGCTTGTCATTGTTGAAAAATGCATACTTCATTCTTGCTAGTAGAGTCTTTAAGTTAAGGAGATCATACTTAAAATTTTTAGAGATCTCTAACTCCCCCCAATTAATCTTACTTTATGCATCAGAGAGTTGATGATGGAGCTACTCTAACTTATCCATGCTTTTCACATAAGAGCTCATGAGGCTCTAAGTTGGTTCCATGCATACTCTTGATCCAACCTCATTTTTAATTGCTAGTCACTGATTTCTCTCTTATATAGTGGCTGTTGCATATAAGCACCTTTGAACTTCTATGATATCTACACACTAACTACATGCTTGAAGGGATGTTCCCTTGATAATCCATAATTTTTGCACACAGTGTCACCTTGTCTCACTATATGCAATGCATGAAACTCTCTTATTCTTAATTTTTCCAAATTCATTTTCCTTGGAAATTTTCAAGGAAATTTCTTTGATCTCAAATATTGCATATATGGTGCTTAGCCATGATATTTCCATGATGATAGGAAAGTCCCATTTTTTTTCTTCCACATGGATTATCAAGAAATTGATAGAATATGATCATCCACAAACAATGGTCTTGATGTCTTCCACCAATCCCAAGGGAACAAAGAGGGATTGGTCTACCAGCTTTAATTTAATGTTTCTCTTTTTTTAAGGATGGAAAGTTCCATGCTTTGTCCATTTCTTGTAAAATTAAGTGTAATGATCGAAAAAATCAATCATTGGAAAGAATCGATGGATCTGGTGCATAGAAATCCTCAACCCATGAATCCTTAGGGCTTCTAGAAAAATGAGATTGATGGTGCCTTGATTGATCCAATAGATCAACTAGGGACTTACAAAGTGCAATACTAGATAATAAGAAAAAAAGTGCTAAAACTGATAATAGATCTAAATAATGCACAAAAAATAAACAAATATATTTTGCATACAAAACCTAGAACTTAAAACTTTATTGAGAAAGAATAAATAATAAGTTATAGAAATGTGTACAACTATTGCCTGAGTGGGTAGTAGGGGGGTTCACTTGGATAGGGGTTCAAGGTCCACTAAAGTTGATGCGATCAACTTCATGAACTAGATATCCTACCACTCTCAATGCTATCAAACCTACTATGTTGCTACTTCAAATATGCAACATTAGCTATGATGGATGGGTGGGGGTGTGGGGTAGTTAAGAAGTGTGAAGAATCTAAGCTTCCTAAGTGCTCTATGCTAGGAGTTGAAAATTGTAGAAGTGCAACGTGGAGCTTGAAAATTTACAAATTCCAATGATGGTTACAAGGTCACAAGGTCATAAGATTTCCATGTTGGATTTAAGAGAATATAAGTGTGGAAACTTGTAAGAACTCTTGAGTGCTTGAGAATGCCCAAGTGTATAATTGTGAACAAATTACTAAACTGTAAAAGTGTATGTCATGAATGTCAATAGTGTAGGATTGCAAAAGTCTAGAACCTATAGATGGTGTTTGAGGCTAGTTTTTATAAGTCTTTGGTCATGAATGGGATTGCAAAATGGCTATGATTTGGCTATACAATGGTTGCAAATTGACTGTCAAATTGCTACAAATTTTTACCTCATTCAAGTGAGATGGGTATTCAAATTTGGGGGGTTACCATACATACTACCCATGGTCATTCTATTCACTATAAATAGTAATGAGGGCATACCTTCCGCACTAGAGATGAATCTTCCACACTTAGGCTTTTACCATCCTTGGTAGAATGGTTAGTCAATGTTGTAGTACATGGAGTAATGAAATTTGGCTATTATGGCTTCCACATTGGGGGGATGCAATTTCTACATTAGGAGTGGAGCCTCCACACTGGGGGTAAACTTCCATGCTAGTTGGGGGGGGGGGGGGGGGGGGGGGGGGGGGGGGGTGGTGGAGAAGGTTTCCAAGCTGAGGGGAAACCCCCCACCTCTCCACAATACGTGTAGGTGAGATCTACCCCTTGCAAATGTTTCCAACAAACAAAAATGTATAACCCCCAATAAAACCCATCAAATTACCATTTTTGGCATCCAAAAAGGAATTTTTGATCTCCTAAGCCCAAATATAGAAACTAGATGATGTTTTTCACTTGGGAAATGAGGCTTTAACCACTTATGAGCCATTTTTCAGCCCCAAAAGTATAAAGTATGTGAAATTGCCCACTGTGGGTTACAATCTTCATATGTACAATAAAGTTTTACCTCAAGTTTCATGGGGTGAAAGTTACAAGATGAAAATTGGCTATAACATGCAAATTCTTGTGGTGTTTCAATGGTTCCTCTTTGTTGGTGTTTGGAGGATTGACCTGAGAGGCATTAACAAAGAATACAAAACACCACTACATATTTTAATGCTACCATGCATATAAGCTACATGAGAATCAAGGTATCTAGGTCACCAAAGTTATTAGTTTAAGGTTTTGGTAGGCCATGGTACCAGTTTAAGGCCTTGGTAGGCCATGTTGCCAATTTAAGGTCATAGTAGATTGTTGAAAGCAGGCTCACTTGCTAATGATTGCTGCCTAAATGCAGTATAGATTTAGATAGAAATGATTGACTGGATTAACTAGCTCATTCCCATTCATGTTAGCTATCCTGAATGCTTTGTTACTATAAGCTTTGGTAACAAGGAAGGGTCCTTCATGGTTGGTTGAGAATTTATCCGCATGCTTGTGGACAACTTTGAGGACCAGGTTACCCATCTTGATCTTACGCATGGTCAAGTTATGGTGATGCTACTACTTTTGCCTCTATTAATAGTCTTTGAAGTGAGCAAGTTCTTGCGTATGTTTCTCTTCCACTAAGTCTAGGGCTACTATTCATAACTCCTTGCCCTACTCATCATTGATGAAGTCAGTCAAGGTTACTTAGAGTGATGGAACTTGTAATTCAAAATGTAAAATAGCTTCAAAACCATAAATTAAGCTATAACGGATCATACTAGTTGCCATGTGATAGGATGTTCTATATGCCCACAGTGCTTGAACAAGCCTCTCATGCCATTTTCACTTGCTATTGTTGAGCATCTTTTTGAGTAAGTTGATGATGAATTTATTTCTTACTTCTACTTTTTCATGGGCTTGACAATAATAAGGAGATAAGAAAAAATTCTTAATGCCTAGGTTATGATAGAAATATTCTATTTTTTGGCTACTAAATTATGGTCCATTGTCTGTAATTATAATCATGGGTATTCCAAAACAAGCTACAACATTATTTAATATGAATTTGTAGACTTTCTTGGATGTAGAATTACTTTAGGAAATAGCCTCAACCGACTTTGTAAAGTATTTAGTTACAGTGATAATGAAGTTATGCCTTGTGAAAGACTTAGGCATTATGGGTCCTATGATATCCAATCCCCATCATTAAAATGACCATGTTATTTGAGTGGTATGCAACTCAATTGGTGGTACATGTATAAGGTTGCTATATCATTGGCATGTGTCACATTTATTAACCTTCTATAGGTAGTCATTTTTCATATGGGGCCAATAGTAGCCTAACTATCTAATCTTAGCGATCATAGCTCTCAGTCCTACATGTCCTCTACAAATGCCCTTGTGAACCTCCTCTATGACTATTCTGGCTTTGGTTTTACCTAAGCACTATAGCTGTATGCCATCATAGAATCATCAACATAATGTGTTATCACCTACAATGACATATTGCTTTGATCACTTGCATACAAGGTCCTTCTAAGTAGTAGTTAGGCCTTGTGAGGATTCATCATGCATAAGGTAAAATTTGATATCATCATACCATTCTCTGAGAGGAGTAGTGTGAATGATAGCGACAAAGGTGTTTGTAGTGTTTTGAGTAATTGGAGTAGCATAGTTCATAGTTAAAGTGTACAATTTACTAAACACATCTGGCATCACACTAAGGGATAATGTTGTAATTGCACTGGCTATGACATTCTTGTTTCAGGGTATGTGTTGGATATACATATCTACGAATTGTTGTAACAACTACTTTCCTAGGTCTCAATATGATTGTAAGTGTTTGACCTTACACACATGTACCTCGGTTACTTGGTTAACCACAAGTTATGAATCACCTTTGATAAGTAAGCATATAACTCCTAGGTCACAAGCTACCATCATCTCTATGATCAAACCCTTGTACACCACTATGTTGTTGGTATAGCGAAACTCAAAATGATAGGTGAAGGATCAAATTTCATCAAATGGAAATGTTATGATGATAGTAGCATTGGCCCTCATGGGCAATTGAAGCTTTGTCAAAGTGCATGACCATATCATAACCCTTAGGCACTTGGCTAATGATGTTACTATGTTCATCTAGGAACTCGAAATCTATGGCTGCTTGGTCATCAACAAGTGAAACTATAAGTAGTATGGCTATAGCTTAACTGTTCATTAAGAATTGAGAGACATAATGAAGGTAAAACTCTATGGTTATGGATTTCCAGTAGGCTATATGACTACTTTTGTAAATGTTGGTTATCATGGCTCTAAGTATGTTGCCTTTGCAAATGACATTGCCTTTGCTTCTAAAGAGGTAGTGTCTCCACTTCTTCAATGAGAAGACTGGTGCTAAACAATAATTTTCCACTTCAATGTATCAGATATTGTGGGTATTTAATGCATGGTTAATGTAGTATACTAGGATCTTTGCTCCATCATCACATTTTTGACAAAGTAGACAGGCAATGGACATTTTAGAGATGGTAAGGTGAATGTAAAATGATTTACACTCTTGTGGAGGATAAACCATTGACAGTTGTATTAACTCTTGCTTAAGGTTTTCAAAGGCCTCTTGGCATTGAGCCCTCCACTCATAATGAACCCCTTTCTTAAGAAAGCGTTGCATGGATTATAACTTATCTATGAGGCTAGTGATAAACCTATTAATAAATTATAACCTACCTTGTAATCCTTGAAGCTCCATAAGGTTGGTAGGCATTGCTAATTTGGATATGGTCTTAACCTTATCATGATTAGCATGAATCCATGCTTTAGATACTACAAAGCCAAGCATATTACTAGTCTTGACATCAAAGACACACTTCTTCGGATTAAGCCTAAGCTCATATTTGAGATAATGTTTAAGTATAAGGTCTAGGTCATTAGCATGATCATTGGCCACTTTAGACCTAAAAAGTATGTCATTGATGTAATTATTAAGAAAACATAGCATGGGATCATTGAAGATATAGGTCATGCCTCTTTGGTACATTTCTCTTGCATTCTTAAGGCCAAAGGGCATCATGGTATAACAAAAGGTACCCCAAGGAGTCATCAAGGTCATGTTAAGTTGAAGCTCTATGTTGATCCTAATCTAGTTATCTCTTGAGAATCCATCCATAAAGGACAAAAAGGCATGTCAAGTTGTAGTATTAATAAGTTGATCAATATTAGGCAAAGGAAAGTCATCTTTGATAGTCACTTTATTTAGGTCTTGAAAATCAATGTAAATATGAATAATTTTATTTTCCTTAGGAACTACCATTGTGTTAAGCACCCATTCTATGTAATTAACAACCCTAATAAAACTAGCTTGGTAGAGCTTTGAGATTTCATCATGAACTACCAAGGCCAAATCAAGTCTAATTTTGCACAGTTCTTACTTAACTAGTCTAATGCTAGGGTCTAGTAGAATGTTGTGCTGGACTAAATATGGGCCTAGGCCTGATGTGTCTTCATATGACCAGGAAAAAACCTTAATGTTGCTTTGTAGGACCTTGGTGATGTCTTGAACATATTGAGGTTCCAGTGAGGAACTTAGTTTAAGGGTTTTCTCCCCACCATTATGTGTTGCGATAGGAACCTCAACTAGAGAGTCTTTGGTTATGTCATCTACCTCTAATTCAAGGGTTTTGACTAGGTTTGTAGGCCATTATAGAGGTTTCTCTATTGAGGCTATGTGATCTACTAGGCTCTCAAGCTCAAGATCTATGCAATCAGGGTCAATACACCATTCAACATCATCGTGAGGTTCATGTAGACACAAAGGCAAGAAGATTTGCTTCCAGGTACTCATACTTTTATCCTACATGTCAACCAAAATCATATTAAGTGACACTTGGGTAAAAGTAAATAAATAATGCTAAAATGCTATAAAAGTATGCACACACATGTAAATCTAATGCAAACAAAATCATCCAAGGTCATATATGAGGTAAGGACCATTTGACAAAGTGCAAGGGTTAAATGAAGGTCATGTAAGGGAAAATATAAGAAATAAGGCTATAAATGGTCAACAAAGGACATACATTTTTGCAAGTTTTAGGCCTTAGTAGGCCATAATGCCAGCTTAAAATCTTTGTGGACTATGATACCAATTTAAGGCCTTAGTGGGCCATGGTCACATGGTATCAAATGGTGGTTAGGGAAGGTCAAAACCCACTATTTTATAACATTCAAAGGCCAAACAAAGGCAAATAAGGCTATAATGAGACAAATAAAGAACATATAAGGCTATATAAAGACCATAGAAGGTCAACAATGCAACACAAGTTCAAAAACTAACCAAAACACTATGTAACAAGGAAAAAAATCAAGTAAAATAGGCTATATATGGTAAAACTGGGCTAATATAGGTCAAAAAATTATTGGGTTTTACTAGTTTTAGGCCTTTGGAAGTCATGTTTTGAGGTTGAAAGGCTATTAGGTGAGTTTGGACATTAGTTAAGGTTGTTTGGACCTAGAAATCAAGAGTTATGAGGGTTCCACATTGGGCCCTCCTTGTTTCCATGCTAGTTAGAATGGAAGAAGGGACCCTTAACATGCAAACTAGAGAAAGTAATTTTGGCACATCTAGAGGTCCAAAATTGAGGTCTTAGGGTCTCTTCAAGGTAGCGCATGGTCATATCTATCAAAATTGAGCACTCCAGGGGTCTATAAAGGTAAAAAAGTAGGTTTGAAGACTTCCCCACTTGTTTCCACATTGGCGAATGTGGAATAGAGGGGCTTTAGCATGGAGAACCTAGATTCAACACAAAATAGGGTCAAACAGGCAGCTAGAACTAGATTTGGGAGTTGTACATTTCCTAGCTTTGTTTAAGGTAGTTTGAGGTAGTTTTGGGTGTTAAAACATGTCAAAATGGCTTTCCCCCATTTTTCCACATTGATCATAGTATCCCTAGCATGGAAGAATGGGGGAACACTTTTTTCAGAAAGATTCATACATTTTTTTGTATTAAATACGTTCACTTTTCAAAATTTGGTCCAACAATGATGATGGTTTTATTGGGAGGATAGTGTATTTGTACCTATCCTTTCTTTCAAAATTGGACCTAGTTGTTGTCAATGCAGTAGCCCTAGAGGTTGATGGTTGGTTATTACGATCATTACTGGGGGACTTGGGTGGCTTGGCCCTCATCTTCTAGTTTTTGGTGTTTATTTCTTTAGTCATAGTCACTATGGTCACATTGTTTTATCTGCTATTTTCTTTGTCTCTTTGTATATGTTGATCTTTATATGCTATGTACACTGGATCATGAATGGCCTCCATAGCATCCTTTATATTTTTAGTTTGAGAAAATTCTTGGCTGAGGAACTGTGAGTTAAGGTAGTAGATCTTGGACTTGTTGAAGTCATTAACCACTCCCTTAAATATGGCCAGCAAGAGAACTTTGAATATAGGCTATGTTATTTCATTTAGTAGTTCATTCCATTGCTGAATGAATTTTTTCATGGGATCAAGGGGTCCCTACTTGATCTTCATGAGTTAATCTAGCATTGTGTCAGGCTTCAAGTTATACTTGAAGTATTTGACAAACTAGGTAATCAAGTCCTCCAAAGAGGATATGGATCCCCTAGGTAATGCATGGTATCAATCAAGTTCTTTCCTAGTTAAAGACATGGGGAAAGTTCTCATGGTGGTATGAGGCCATGGTTGTAAGTGTAAGCACTCAAATCTAAAGGTTATAAGTTGAGCATTAGGGTCACCTTCTCCATTTTATTTGCTAAACTAGGAAATAGGAACACCAAAAAGAAGTGTCAAGGGTGGAACCATAGGATTGATTAGCTCATCTTGGTAGATGTCCATAATGTTGACACTTTAGGAAGTAGAGGCTTTAAGCCTCCTTAACTCCTTCGTTAAGTTCTAGATCATTTGGAAGGATTAATCTAGGTCCTATGGTAGCCCTATTGGTTGTGGGGTTTGTACATAGGGCTGTGGAATTTGTTGTGAGGTTTGTGACCATGCTTTGAGTTGCAAGATCAAAGGAAGAGGTTACGTTATGGTTGTAGTTTGGGGGTTAAACAAGGAAAAGGATGTTTGTGTTGGTATCGAAGGCACAAATGGAATAAAGGGGGTGTGTGATCCTTATGTTTATTAGGGTCCCATGGTGGATCTCACATGGGTAGTTAATGGATTTGTGGTGGTAAAAACCACCATTAATGGTTGCATAGATTGAGGTTGTGTGGAAAATGACATAGATGTGTTATAGATTGTTGGCTGTGACATTGATTAAGTTTGATGTGTGGCTATGACTAGTGTGGTACTAGCTGTGGTAGGATAGAACGAAGTGGAAGATGGTGGAACCGTGCCCATGGAGAAAATAAAAGCATTAGATAAAAGTATTGTAACCTTGGGATATGTTTGTTGGAATAATCCTCCTAGGATGTTTTCAAGCTCAGATTCCACCCTAAATTCATCCTATTCCTCTTGTTGTTCTTATGAGTTATGCTTATTGTCTTCCTCTTCCATCATGATTAATTGAGCTAGGATGTTGGCATAGACATTGGTTAGATGTATTTGATCATACGAGGAAGGGACATCCTCTTTTCCATCCCAATGTATAAGCTTAAACTCCCTTTTTTCCTCTACTTCCACACATGGAATCATGAGGCTGGCTTGCATTTTGGCATAAATGTAATAATAACAATCTTCATTTATGGAAGTAAAGTTGGTGAAACACCCCAAAAAATTTCAAGGCACTCTTGCTTCACCAAGGTCTTGGAAATGAGGCAAACATTTCCACAAGTGTAGCCTCATAACAGTTTGGCAAGAAATGGATGCTCTAAGTTTAGACTGTGTAGTTCGAAAAATTTTCTACCTCTAGTACCGACAGGCCCGATGGACTCTCTGGCTTACCCACCTAGACAATTCATCCGACTGATAGTTTACTCAGAAAACATGCTAAGCATTGTCGACAGTGCTCATGATGTGCAAAACAGTTCAGCAAGTTTTCTAGTGAAGATGTTTGCTATGCTACACTATGTAGTGTAGCAGGCCTCAGAAGATAGTTGCTCAGGCAACCAAACTATTGTAGAAAAAAGTGCTACACTATGCTACACTACGTAGTGTAACACAGTGTAGCAAAGGCAAAATAGGAAGGCCCAGCTTGCCTAGTGATTCCAATTGCACTCGGCAAGCACTCCGGCCTTCAAAACCAGTTGCCTTGTTCAACTTCAAATCCTTAGCAAAGCTTCACATCAGAAAGTGGTGGATTGAACAAAAAGTAGGATATGCTAGCTACTAGGCTATGCTACGTTGCATAGTGTAGCATAGCGTAGCAGTAGTTCAAAAGTAGCAATGAGCCTCTCAAATACAAGTTCAGTAAGTTCACAGATCTTTCTTCGCAGAAGGCAGAAATTGTAGTTGTTAGCATAATTAGAGCTCCAAGAAAGCATTTGCAACTTCAACACAGATTGTAAATAAAGCCAAATGCTATGCTATGTAGCGTAGCATAGTAAAGATGCAAATCAATCTAAGTGCTGCAAAAGTTAACCTGATGTACGGCGAAGCTTTCAGCGGATGCAGTTGGCTTCAACATAAACTTCTTTTTCAAACTGGTGGCTATGTTGTGATATGCTACATAGTGTAGCACAGCGTAGCAAGCTGCTACACCATGCCAACATGCTACGCTACATGACGTAGCATAGTGTAGCAGGCAGCTATGCTACTTCACTAATCCTCATTTCTTATCTACATTTTTAGCATATTTGATTCCAGCATCCCCAGTTTCAATAGCGTGATTTTAGCATGGAAGGTTCACAATCAACTTTGCATGCCCATGTAATAGGGACACGTCAGCATCTCGTGGGTCTAGGACACATGGCATCTAAATCGCATCTCTCGCTTGCTCCTGGCCCTATAAATATCTCGATGAGAAATGCTCAAAGGGTTGGAAATTTTGAGCATTATTAGCATTTGTTGTTGGAAAATTGGCAATTTAAGTAGTTGGAAATTAACAATTCGAAGGGTTTGCAAAATTCAACAGTTGGCATTTTAGCGTTGGCATTTGGAATTAGATTTTTTCTTGTTAGCACCTTGTACTGTTGGCTTTTAAGCTTGTATTCAGAAACATAGTTGAGGCATTTCAAGTTGGTCATTCCTGGACTCTCTATGCACCTCCAGTACTGTATAACTTGTTATACACTTTCAAGCAAAGAAGAGAATCAAACCCACGACTTTGCGGTGGTGCATTTTCTTATCCCAATTACTCCTTTATTTCTTTATTGTTATCCTTGTTTTGCATCATTTTCTCTATTATCACATTTATTGAGTATCAGTTAGATCTTGCGTGTTTTGCACTTAAAATAACATTTATGAAAGGTTAAGTGACACCAACTAAGTCCCTGCTTGATTGACTAGATCGTTCAGGGTGCCCCGTTTCCATTTTTAATCCAGCACGACCCTACAATTTTATGGCACTAGAAGGAGGGCCTTTTGTTCCTTTTCCATGTTTTACGATATTCTTGCACATGTTCTGTACCCTGTCACGCACTAGCGTAAACGTGATACCCTTTTGCGCTTGTTTACACATCGTGTGATACAGATCGGTCACTCTGACGGTTCCTCTACAATCCTGCAAGATAGAAAGCCTCCGATCACCTTCTGATCTCCTTGTCAAGCTGGCTTGCTCATGTTGTTAGCTTACTCACACTCAAGCTAGCTTGCACACACTCAGTTTGCACATGCTCATGTTACACATGTCTAGCTTACTCACGCCAGCTTGACCACCTAGCTTATGCATGCTCAACTCAACCAACCCAGTTTATTCACGCTCACTATGGAATCTTCCCAGATCAACACAGTGACACTATCGATCTCTGACTTTGGGGCTAAGACCTCAAACCTTGTGACTGCTACAGAACCCATAACTATTATTAAATAGATAAACCCTCATGGCCTAATTCACCAATCACTTAGGCTATAGGGCAAAGACCCTACTTATGCAACCCTCACACCAGAACAATATAACTTTATCTATGTGAAGATTCAAGTCAACATGCCTATTGATCACGTAGAAAAAGAAGCAAAACAAAACTATGAGCTCATTTACAAAGGAGGTCATGAGTTCATTTCCTCAGCATTTGATATAATCCCCCTTTCTCATGGGAAGGAGTCAAACCTTACAGCCACCTCCGATAGAGCCTCAGAGTGGAGATGAGGAAGATGACTTTGTAGCCTAATTTGAGCATGGGGATTCATACCATACCATCAGTCCTCACACCCACACAAACCCATTATTCCAACCTTTCCTAAAAGAAACTATGCTTCCTCCTTCATCTGCAAACACTCGAGCACTGATTTCTCGACAAGAAGTACCCGCTTCCATTCCCACCTTCTCCATGTCCAACATTCAATTTGATACATCCACTTCCATCATACCTCTGAAAGTACAGTCCCGACAACCCCCTCCCCAAACTAATGTAAGATCAATCTTCTAACCTCAAGTGCAAACCCATGGAGCTTCCACATCCACCCATTACATACCACAAGTGCAAGCCCATGGAGCACCACTGATTACTTCAATCCAACACGTTTAGGGAATCACCTCACAACTTGTGGCTGGGTAGTGGGTTTGACTAGCTATTCAGCAACACCAATCTACTCACTACAGCATACCACACCCTGAAATCCCATCTCTGAATGTTGCTCCACCATAAAAAACAACAATTCAACAGTCTCCCTTTCCACAAACAATGCAACAGTTGAATTACTATCAATCACAATCCACTCAACCTGCTGGTCTGCCTACTGCCTAAGAGTGGGTAGAAACAAAGAAAATGATGCACTTGTTAATTGAGGAGGTAAAGTACCTTAAAACTGTAAACATTGAGGAAGTCAAAGTGCTAAACTTCTACCAAGATGATCCAATCAACCCTTTAGTTCCACCGTTAACCTTACCAAAGGGAATCTCATTATCCTAGCTAACCAAATACAATGAGAGGGAGATCAAAATGCACATATAGTAACATCTCGAATAGAATGTCTATTGCCTCAGGCCTAGCCTCATGCAATTCTATGTGTATTTGCTATGTCCTTGATGGGAAAAGCCTTAGAATGGTACCGAGCTTTACCCCATAACTTCATATCCTCTCTGGAGGATTTTTTACATCAATTTGTTACATGTTTTAAATATAATTTAAAGGCTAAAGCCACACTAGATAGCCTGATTCAAATAAAAAAGGCACTGTTAGAGCTAGTACAAAAATTTATCCAAAGGTGGAGTGTAGCCCTGAATGAACTTCACAAGCCCATCCCTGTAACATACTTGCTTACCATCCTTAATGCTGTTGTGAATGAATTCGTTAAACCAAAACTCTATTATTTGAGTGCCCGTACCTTGAGTCAAGCATTTGCACAAATTAAAAACATAGAAGAGGCAACACAGACAAGTAATGACCTAGCTTACTTAGCCTTTAGGAGCCAACATATGAGGAAGAATAAAGATAACTCCAAAACGATGGTAGTGGCAGTGGCAAAGATAGCCTGGTCAAACAATTCAGGACAAAAAGGAAAAAAAACCACAAACATGGGTCACACTCGTACATTTGAATGAAAAGATCCTACTTAGTACACACCCTTGCTTGTGAAGCCTTCACAATTATTAGATCAACTTCTAAGGGCCAAGTTAATCAAACATAAAAAAATGTCCCCTGTGATGTCCAAAAAACATGATCGATTCTATGAGTTGGCTAAGAACCCAACTTTAGCAATAGCTAATGAGCCCCCCATTCCAAGAGGCTTTAGGTTGGATAGGTTTTGCGAATATCACCAACAGTGTGGGCATGGAGATGATTGCTGATTTACCTTAAAACAAGATATACAACGCATGATTGACAGGGGTGAAATAGTTTTTGATGAGGCAAACCCAGTAAAGCCCCAAAACCAACCCATGGGAGTCTACAAGGATCCTCTCAATACTAAGGACTTACCATACATCTACCCCAACGCCTCCTCAAACCCCTTTTGTCATATGCACATTCCCCGCACCACAAAAATTGTTCATCATTCATGTACCTCCTTTCATCGGAGCAGCAACCACACCATTGGAAACCCAACCCACTCCCTTTGTGATCTGGGTGCCAAAACACCTTGACATGAAACCCCCTACAATTCCCCCATGATCCTTACGAGAGCACCTTGCTGAAAGGCTCAGAAGAGAGGGCCTAGAAAAGGAACATCATGAGCAAAAATTAGGACTGCCGAAGCCCATACTGCTAAATGCTATTCCTATGATTCCATCCACCGGTGAGCCTAGCATAAGTCATCAAGACAAGAATACTGGCACTCACAGCGTACCAAACTCAACATCCCCAGTTACTAGTGCAAGAATCCCTCCACAAGAGATATGAATGCTGGGTAAAATGGACCAAGTCTCCATAGACAAGAGTGCCCCAAATGGTAAGGATCTAGCAAGTGCATTGACCCAAGTCACGTAGGCTTTGAAACAAAACAATACTTCCTTAAGCTTGTATGATCTAGTAATGAATTCACAAGTACATTGGGAAGCTCTTGTGCATATGTTGACTTTGATTCCTATTAGTGAGGACCTTCCTACAGATGAGCCATCCATTTATGCAGTATTATCTCCACAACCTCAAGAATCAAGACCCACATCCCTAGAGTTTCTTGCTAATGACATTAAGTAAGATGAGAAAACAGGAGAGGTTACTACAGCCCCTATGTTCATAACAATACAAGTCAACCACTTCAAGATATGTAGGGTTCATGTCAATGACGGTGCATCAATGAATGTAATACCCTTTCCTATCATCGAAAATTTGGGGCTTACAGAGCAAATACAGCCCACAAAAACTTCTTTCTTAAAATCCTTTAGTGGTTCCCATGTTGTGGTGAAAGGCATGGTTACCTTGGATTTCATAGCAGGGGACCAATTCCCCACATCGGCTAAATTCATAGTGGTTGATGAAATACTTGGGTTCAATCTGATTCTAGGATGTCCTTGGCTAGCTCAACTTAGAGTCGTATCCTCACCAACTAATCAAGAAATCCACCTACCTTACGAGGGTGGTGAAATAATCATACATGGGGATATGGCAACATCACTCACTTCCTCACACTCTGGAGTGGATCAAGGGTCAGAGGTTGAGTTCTCTGAGCCTAAACAAGAAACCATGAGCACACTTCAAGACATGAATCAACCATTAACTCATGATCCTACTAAAACTAAGGAGGCACTGGGTGACACAAACATAGGAGCCATTTCCACTGACGTCTCTTGGTTGGAGCTAACTTTCGACATCTCCAGTGAAGGGGAAGGGGAGTATAAGATTATACCTACATGTCCCACCCCTCACGTCAAACTACAAAAGATTAAAAAGAAACTCAATAACTAGGGTGAACTACCACGCATCTGGAATGACGTTAAACTACCAACCATCTGGTACAACATTAAACTGCTAGTGAATGTCTGCAATGATGTTAAACTAGCCATGGTCAGAAATGGTTGGTTCCTTTTGAGTTTCCCAAAACTGTTATAATTTTTGGCCCACTATGGCCTAAAACTAGAAATCCCTCATTCTTTTCTTTCAACACAGATACAAGTCCACCATGACTTTAAACTGATGTGCATGGCCCAAAATGGCCTTAAACTAGAACTTAGTAAGTTGCAAGTTTACAAAATTTTGTTACGTTATGTGAAATTTTCATTTACATGTCATAAGTTGCAATTTTAATTCATGCATTCTTGTTACTTTTTCCTTTTACAAATATTTTCCTTACGTTTCATTCTACATTTTGAAATTTCATTTTACATTCAGCTACATGCATATGTTCAAAATATACCTACGGAAACAAGAAAAACAACAAAAAAATAAAAAGAGAAAACATATAGAAATAAATAAATATTGAATGTTAACATGGCAATAGAATGCCACTACTTTATGCTACAATTAAATCCATATTATTACATTCCCATTAAGCATCTAAAAATCCAAAACATTTAGTAGCTAAAACCATACTATTAGTTAGCTCATGCATCCGTAGTAGGAGGGGGCTGGCCCCCAAAATCTTCTACATCATCCGCTCCCGCTCCACTGGGGCTAGCCTCATCATTGCTATGTCCCTCCAAAAAGAAAAATAAATAAACAAACAAGTAACACTAAAACTAAAACCAATAAAACCATACAAAAATAAGCACAATAATAAAACACTCACAGGCAAAAAGGACCTTACTTAGTCATCAAGGCGTACAATAATAGAGCATTCAAACTTGCTAACATGGACAAAAATGAGTTCACTAATCCTACAAATCACTTGTACCTAAAACGGTACTATTTTCAATGAACTTGAGGTATGTAACGATCTTGGCATCATGACCTAAAACGGATACCATAGAATGGTCCTAGGGCTATGACTTGAAACTGGCACCACAGAGTGTCTTGTAGTCATGACAATAAACTGACACCACATAGCTCTATCCAACATAACACTAAACTGCCACATTTTGTCGTCATGATGTAAAACTAGCATCCAGAATCCACTAAGACTATAAATTGGTTTGCCTCTTCACAGTTCGCTACGACAATAAACTAGCAATGCACTATCTGCTACGATGGTAAACTGACATCGCCCAAAGGGTTATGACGTGAAACTGACCTGCAACAGTCCGCTAAGACTATAAACTGGTGACATCATCGATGACCAGGCAATACTTGAAAAGATATGTTGCTACAATTGGCTGTACATGTTCCATAAAGACTTGTTGTCCAATTTGTCCCATAGACCGTGATGAAGCTAATGTTGTTCATGATTCTGTCTGCTTTGAAATTGCACATGATGTCTCCATCTGCTTGGTTGTTTTGAAGTTTAAAGTAATTAGTTAACAAAATCATTTATGGTTTTCCTTTCTTCTTGGAGTTGTGTTTGTAGGATGACACCCCTAGGGCATTCGTGCATAGATGCACTTTATCATGACGACAAAGTATCACATTTTTCCTGATGCACACAACTAGGTTAATTAATCCATTCATAAGTACATTCTCGAATCCTAATCCATTCCCCAGTCTCCATCATGTTCCCCTTATCCTATTCAATTACATCCCCTTGATACATTCTACTCATCTGAAAGCTCTTAATACACTGTTGGACACTGTGATTCTCTAAGTAGTTGAAATGCAAAACACAGTACACGGTACATGATACAAATGAAAGCATATGAGCACGAGTACAACACTGAAAGCAAGCTCTTTCAACAAAAAGAAAAAAAAAGAACAAAAAGAAGAAAAAACAACAAAAAGAAAAAAAGAACAAAAGGAAAAGAAGCAAAAAGATCAAAAAGCACAATGCCTGGAAAAGGTCTTCATGACCCTATTGACATCATAGACCAAAGACCATTGGCTCTTCTCATACAAGCCCTAGGCGGTAAAGAAATTTTCTTAAAAAAAAGGTTACACTCATGTCTCAAATGATCATGTACACATCATTGCGTGGCTTTGGCTGTTTACAAAGGGCTCCCGTAAACACTTTGCAGGAGTCACGTTTCTCCAATGAACGCAATTCCTATGTCTTGGTTCCGAGTATGCTAAACACTAGCTACTAATAAGGACCAAAAATATGGCTCGTGCATGTGAGAGTATTCCTCTCCCACAATTCTAGCAACAATTATAACCCTTGATCAACTCCTGACTCCCCTAGGTTATAATCAATCCCCTTGCATCTTGAACTGTATTTCCCCAATCCCATGTACTTTTGAACATGGTGCAATGACTTCCAGCCAGGGGTTGACGGATAATGCTCGGTACTTGGTTGGTTGTGGTGCTTTGTGCTTCTTTGTTGATGCCTCTCGAGTGGACTCATTAAGATGTCAACAAAGAGGGACCAATGAAACACCACTAATTTTATCCTAACACTATTAAATGAGAACAACCTTGAGCCTTTTTATCTTTTGAGAGGCAAAAATTTGACTAAGACATGGAACTCACACCGGGCTTGTCAAGCCAGCTTACTCACACCCAGCTTGCTCAAGCTAGCTTGCTCATGCCCAGCTTGTCAAGTCAGCTTGCTTACACCCAACTTGTCAAGCAAACTTCCTCAAGCCATCTTGCTCATGCCAGCTTGCTTATGCGTAGCTTGTCAAGCCAGCTTTCTCATGCCTAGCTTGTCAAGTTAGCTTGCCCTTAGCGTGAGTAACTCTAATGACTTCAAGATCAAGTCAAAGATGATCCAATCTAAGGGTGCAAGTCATCTTCATAGGGCTACTGTCATCCAATTCAAGTATTAGCATTCGGGAGTTCAAATTTTAGGCCAAATTGTACAAATTTTCTAACTCACACTAATGGTCACGTTGAGGTCATGCTGGCAGCATGAGTACAACGTGACCAACTCTAAGAGCCTCAAAACTGAGTTGAAATGGTTTGATTTCAAAGGTTCAAGTCATCCTCAGGGTTCATTGTTGACAACCTCAAGTCCCAGCCTTCAGAATTCCAGATTTTAGGTCCAAAATTGCAAGTTTTTGTATTTCGCATTGTGGTCATGCTGAGCTCACATTGGCAGCGTGAGTCCAACATGAGCTACCATAAGTGGTTTAAAGCAAGGCACATCCAAGCTCATTTTTTGACTTGGAGATCACTCTCAGGGTCAACCATAGTCAGGAAATTTCTATACTCAAGAAACATGCTTCAAAGATCAAAAATTGGTATGAAATATATCATTTTCATTATGTCACATTGAGGTCATGCTAAGGTCACACTGGTAGCATGAATATAGTGTGAGTCCAACATGAGTACTTCCAGATCAAAAGCATGCCAAACACATGCTGAGGACATGCGAAGAAAAAATCAACTCACAATGGAAGCTTTTGTGAAGCATAAATGCCTTAAATAGCCACAAAAACACTCACATCAGCATCCTGTAGTAGTCAATTCAAGGATCAAGAAGTTTCAAGAAAGACGGAGTCAATTTCTCTTATTGTACATTATCATTTTCATTGTAAATTTTCACCATTTGTGATCTTGTGAAGCTCTTACGCTCCAGATTGTATATGCTTCTATGGGCATAAGCTAGCTTGCATAAAGCAATACACATTGTAAGATACAGTGCATTTGGTTAAGAACGTAGTGTGCCTGTGTATGTCCAATTGACATGTAGTTGTCCATCTAACACCTGTCATATGATCCTTTTTCCTCTCATTTCTCAGCCATCGATCTCAGCCATGGATTCCACACCCAAGCTTAGTCAAACCTTATAAATACCTTGTCAATTCACATAAACAAGGTTGGCAATTTTGAAGGTTGATGGCTTAGGAAACACTGACTATCAACTTTTGGACACTCGAGCATACCTGACTCCTAGCATGTAAGCACCTCTAAGCACATCACCCCGGGGCTTAGTGCTTGACTTGCAATCCACACATGCAGCTATGCTTTAACCGATGCACATTCATTCTAAGCAATACAATACAGTTCATTTTTTCCTTCTATTATATTGTTTACTCTATTTAAATTCAGTTTACGCTTTGTTTACAATACAATTCTGTCTACACTTGGTTTGCATTTCGTGTGTCACTGTTTACATTTCAAACATCAATTACAATAACCCCAGCATAAGCTATAGCTTACGTTCAGGGAAGTCCTTGGTTGATTTGCGTGTTGACCATCCAAGGCACTCTACCTTCGTTTTCTTTTCCAGCTTGCCATCACGCAAAGGTAGGGTCAGCTGTGCCTATCCGATGATCTTTCTGTGTTTGTTTTCCCTTCCAATCTTATGTCAATGATTTCGGTTAGTACAAGAGCTGCCTCAGTAGCTCCCCAATTATCTACTTCATCCCCAGGTCTGGATCAAGCGTTCTAGCTTATCCAGACCCTTACTGAGGAAATTAAGCACCTCAAGGCTATCGAATCTACATGTACAAGTCATGGACTTCTACTAGGATGATCCAATCAGCCCAGAAATCCCCATGCTAACTTTACCCCCGGGATGTCACTCCCCCATTTCACAAATTCAACAAGGAGGGTGATCCCAACATGCATCTTGTCACATTCAGGTTTGAGTTCCTTCTTCTACAACAATGGCCACATACAATCATCTGCATATTTGCTATGTCTTGGATGGGGAAAGCCCTAGAATGGTATCACGCACTTCCATGCTCCTCCATATCAACCCTAGAGGAGCTTCTAACCTAGTTTGTAATGGATTTCAAGTACAAATTGAGACAGGAAGTTACGTTGGATCAACTAATGAGCGTGAAGGAAGATCCATTGGAACCAATCCAAAAGTTCATCCTACGGTGGAGCGCTACCCTTAATGAGATCTGCGAGCCCATCATGGAGGCCCATTTGTTGGCAGTGTTTAAGGGTGCAGTGAACGACTTCATGAAGTCCAAGCTGTACTACCTTGCTCCCCGAACTCTTAGTTAGGATTTTTCCCAAACTAAGAGTATACAAGACGTGGCCGAGGTAAGTAAAGACCCGGCCTATGTTGCATACAAGAACACATTTACCAAGAAATAAAAGGATAAGGGCAAGGCTGCAATAGCCACAGTAGCCACTGTGACAAATGAAGCCAAGCCTAACAACAACAACAAAAACAACAAAAAGGTAGCTGCACTGGCATCTAACCTTACACCCAAGCAGGGCAACGCACCTCAACCTTCCACATCTACACTGCCTAAATTGAAATTTGAGCATAAAGATCACTCAAAGTATACCCCACAACTTGTCAAGCCTTCAAAACTTCTGAAGCAATTGCTAGTGGTGGGGTATATCCAACACAAATGGATGTCGGAGGAGGGAATCAGAAAACATCAACGGTACTGTGAAATCCTTAGGAACCCCTCCTTGGCCTTGCCCAATGAGCTGCCAATTCCTAAAAACTTTAGGATGGACCGATTTTGTGACTACCATCAATAGTGTGGTCACGACACGGATTACTACATGGCGTTAAAAGACAACATCCAGAGAATGATTGATCAAGGGAAACTATTTCTTGATGAAAATAATTCGATGTGCCTCGAAAATCAATCTCTACATGTTTACACAGATCCTCCCATTAGCTTTGACAGTAATCCTAAACTGCCCTAGTGGCCATTTTTGGTCTGTGTGCCTTAGCATAGCACACCAGTGCCACCAACGACTAAACAAACCCAGCAACAACCATTTGTCCTAAGGGTCCCTTCCTAAACATTTTCCCCTACATCACCTATTAGCAAGACTGCACCACCACCATGCACATTAACACCATTAGTACCATTTTTCATCAGGGGGCCGAGTCACTCAACTATCCCTACCCCACATAAGACAGCACCACAACCTTCTCATCCAAAGAGACAAGAAGAGCGTTTGACGGGTGAGACGTCAAGGGAAAGTACTACCCTAGGTACTTCCAAGACTATGCCCTTGCCCCCTGCATCTATGTCCTTGTCATCGAAAGATAGCATTGCAACACATGCACGGTCGTCGTCACCTTGCCAAAAAGGGTTTGATCCCAGACCCAAAATTATCCCTCCTCACAAAATTCGTCTCTTGGGATGAATGGAAGAGGAAAAAAGCAATAAACAAGAAGGTGGCCCTGACCTTTTAAGTCCTCTTACCCAGGTCAAGCAGGCTTTAAAATAGAAAAATACAATGTTGAGCCTATATAAATTGATCATAACTTCTATAGCACACCATGAGGCTTTGGTTCACATGTTAACAACAATTTTGGTTGACGAGAACATGCTAGTAGAAGACAAAGTGATCCACTCGGTCATGCTTCCTTCTGCGCTGGCAGAACCAAAGCCACCCCAATTGACTTTTTGTGATGAATCCATTAAGGATGACCCTGAAAAGGGTCAAGTAACTAGAACACCCCTCTTCATCACAATTCGGGTTGGTCAACATAAGATTCGAAAGGTACACATTGATGATGGGGCTACTACCAACGTCATTCCATTCCCTATTGTGGATAAGTTGGGTTTGGTCAACTAGATCAGACCCACGACAACGTCATGCTTAAAGTCATTCAACGGGGCATGGGTAGTGGTGAAAGGCATGGTCCACATTGACTTTGTGGTAGGAGACTAGTTCCCCATGAATGCAATGTTCATTGTGGCGAAAGAGATGCCGAAGTTTAACTTGATCTTGGGAAGGTCATGGTTAGCACAACTTAGGGTAGTCTCTTCTCCCATACATCAGGAGATCCATCTACCCTATGCAGGCAGGGAGATGATAATCCGTGGTGATGAGGTAGCAACCCAAGCTATAAATAACATGGACATGGAGTAGGGTTCAGAGGTTATAACCTTTGAGAATGAGGTGTCTGTCTCTGTCAACACTGACTACTTAGCAAAGGAGCTGGTCCAACACGCTAGCTCAGAAAATGAAAATGCATGGGCCAAGTTGCCCTTCCAAGCAGAGAACAATGATATAGATGAATGTCCTAGTAGAGCATCTCAGCCTTACGCCTCACCTAATCCACGATGGGTCAGGAAGCAGTTATGCATAGCATAGCAACCCCATTGCTTCCTGCCTGGTAAGTATCCTTTGTACATTTATAGCTTTATTAGCTTCGCATTCACCCATCTACGCTAGGTAACACCAATTTACTTTTTAAATTGTTAACATATCTTCTGTTTACGCCATGGCCCAAAATGGCCAAAAACTAGCAATGGCTTGAAATGGACTAAAACTAGTGATGGCTTGAAATGGCCTAAAACTAAACATGGCCCAAAATGGCCTAAAACTACAAATGGCCTGAAATGGCCTAAAACTAGCGATGGCCCGAAATGGCCTAAAACTAACCATGGCCCAAAATGGCCTAAAACTACATACGGCCTGCTAAGGCCTAAAATTGGCAAAACATTTTTCTTTTGTTTACATTACCACATGGCCCGAAATGGCCTAAAACTAATACACATAAAAAAAGAAAAAACAAAATATAAAAATAGATCATGTAGATAACATGTAAACAAATAACACGAATCTTGCCAAGATTCGTTCTTTCATTCAAAATTTCACTTAAACAATGTTTTCAATAGTTTTGCAAAGAATACAAAACAAAAGCCCTGTTGTCATGCGTCATCATCCCCTGCATCATTTCCCTCTGCATCATCTCCTTCTGCATCACCATTTCTTCCCTCTATGGGCCCTGGTTCTTCATCTAGAACTTGCATCATAGAAACAAAGTAGTTAGCTAGAGTTACATGTAAAAGCTAGAAAAGCATAAACTGTTGCATCACGGAAGGTAACTAACCTGAGATGGTCCCATGTTTTCCTTGGGGGGTATGCGGTCCAATTTGAGCTCGAGGTGGTGCCAGACCTCCTCCTCTGTGATATCTAACTAGTGCCTCTCACTTAGTTCAGCGTTTGTGGTAGCTTTCTCCTTTTCAATGGTTGTCCATCTTGGCAATCTCGGAGAAAAGGAGGTAGTGGTGGTTTCACATGTGGGAAGATTCACTTCTTATTCAGGCAATTCATTGACCATGACTTGCTGCATGAACTTGTTATAAGCTTCAAAAGCACCAATGGCATCCAGGAATGCTTTATGAGTAAACAAATTTACTGAAGCATCCCGGTATAGTTTGCATTAGGTAGCACATTCCAGTTTATACATGTGCTTATGGTCTTGCTGGGACTACCCCCACTTGTAAAATCTGGTGCTATAATCCTTCCAATCCTGGTTCTTCTGAGCTAATAAGTCCATTTGCATCTGTTGTTCAATTATCTCCCAGGTGGCCTTGTTATTGTGCCACACATCCGTCCAATATCTGGCGTAATCTATGATAGCTGTGCACCAACTACCATCATTGGTATCACGGGCCAGGAGGAACTCATTCCTGGAATAGAGGTCTCCCACCTCGACAGTTAGGTAACCTTTTCTCTCTCTTACCTTTGGACCCGTTTCCACATGTCTTCATTCATGTGCCTACACTCCCATAAGGGGCATGCTGAGTGTAACACACACTTGCTAGGCTCATCGTATATGCGACAAGGCACCTCAGTCACTTCAAGTGGGAATGTGGGTACGGTGTCCACTTTTACTACTCGTTTCGGGTCTCACTTGAGGTGAGAGGCTGTTATCACACAAAAAAATGCATTATTCGTAGTAGCGTAGTAAATTTTGGCAATTCAAGAAGTCTAGCGTAGCAAGCTAAAAGCCTAGCATAGCCACTTTACATACCCACAACTAGATTGACTTGCTTGAGATGGCTGATCATGTCATTGACAACCCACTACATGAACATAATCTTGTCAAGGGTCTTGGCCAATGGTTCCAGCTGAATCAAGGGAGGTCCTGAAGTGTTAGCGGCGATGTCTACCATATAACCAAACACGTCAGTCATGACTGAGACGAACTACAATAAAGCTGATGGAAAACACAAATGACAGTGTAAGAGCTCCTACCCAGCAAATCCTCAGGGGTGATAGTGAGGGGGTCTCCCATTGACATACTATCAAAAATACTATCAAACTCACCATATTCTAGTTGTATATCCCCTCCTTACTAGCTTAGGATTATGGCAGCACCCTCCGCATTCATCTGTTCATCCGATGCTGAATTGAATTTAGCAAAAGGATCGTCAGCAAAGGTTCCTTTTTCATTGATGCGGGTTTTCTTTTTATTCATCGGGGCCTTTCTTTTTAAGGCACCAGCATCTCCTCATAAGTGGGGGAATCCTCCTTGTCGGCCAAAACGTCCTCCTTGTTAGTAGGAGCATTTTTTTTGTTGATAGGAGCCCCTTCCTTTGTGATAGGGGCTCCTCCTTCTCTCTTAACTAGGGTCCTTCCCCCTGTGGCTAGGGCCCCCACACCTTTATTAGCTACCCTCGTCTCAGGGGTTGACATCTCCTCATCACCTTCTTCTTCTTCTTCTTCTTCCTCTAACAGCAAAACAAGTTCACATTAGGTCATAGCATATTAACTCAAAATCGATGCTATGCTTCCTAGCGAAGCACAACGTAGAAAACATTAACCAAATAAGCAAAAGAAACAAGCAAAACAACAAAAACATTTACCAATAGGGGGCTGTATCCTACGTAGCTTGAACCGTAGTGTACGCCCCTCTTCTTCTTCTGTATGGGGAAGTTCCTCAGCTAGATGAGGCCACTTTCGTTGCAACTTGGTGGCCATTGTCTCTATGATGAGATGTTTCCCTTGTGATACACTACTAGTAGTAGCAAGGGGAACCTCTTCCATGCTATCTTGGCCATGGAAGTTGCAGGCCACCTGATCCGTAGTCATCATGGAAATGACTCCCCAATAGCTTCTAGGAGATCCTGGGCTCGGGTGGTCTGGAAGACTTGGTAGATCCATGGTTTGGAAATCTGGTTACGATCCTGCATAACCCAGACTCCATTCTCATGAACCACGAAGAATTCTACGAAACATCGCAAGTAAGCTATGTAAAAGGCATGATGCACATTGAAACAAGACTCATGCATCTTATGAAGCACAACCATTTCAGCTTGCAGGCCTTTGCAAAGATGCCTAGCCCAGTTGTAATGGGCCCCCTCTTCCATGACCTTCCTCATCACACAAGCCTGCTCAATCCCAATGATCTTTCCTTGGGAAGGTAGCTTGGGGAAAGCACGGGCATAGAAGATGGGGTAAATGCCTTTGGCTGCTCTTGGCTTCGCTTTGGCCATAAGGATCCCCTTTCATCCTTTTACCACCCCTATCCACTCCTCAATGTCCTCTTGATGGTTTGCCTCTTTTTTGGTCTTTTTCCCTACAAGAAGACCATTAGTGGGGACACCAAAGAGGTCTACAAATAGTTGTTCGTTGATTTCAAGGATAACCAGCACACCATGCATGCGTGTACAGAAGCGGTCTTCCTTTTCAAAAAATGAGTCGGGTAGGGCCAGCATCTCAATAGCAGGGACGCTCGGGTTCATGGCTAGGAACATGTCCATGAGGCCAATGTCTTGAAGGTGTTTGGTCAGCGATTCCAAGGCCTCGTTGCAAAGCCAGCGTTGAGTCTCGTCTACCTCCCCATAGTTGAAGTAGATGTTGGCTTCATGATGCCCAGAGGTGATCACCATCACCTCCTCGGACTTCTTCATTGCTGTAGTAGTTTGCATACACAAAAAAGCAAAAAAGACTTAGATAAAAGCAAAAATAGCACAATAACAGGAGCAACACTCGAACATGCAAGCAACTCATTGTTTAGCTTACCAGGTTTAAACGGCAATGGGAATGGCGAAGATCCACCAATACATCTTCAATGGTGATCGATTTGAAGGGTGCCCAACCCTCATCCAACCAACTGAACTCCTTACATATATTGTAGAGCTGGGAGTACTGGGTTGGGTAGGTTTTGTATTCATCCCTGCATTGGCTTATGACACCTGTGCGCATATTCGCAGAGGAAGAAAACTCCCACAACGCCATCCGTGCCAAGGCCAATGCATCCGTGTCACTGTGAAGTCCATCCTTATTGATAGAAATCCTGGTAATAAAAACACACTATTAACATTTTCCTAGCATAGGAAGTATTTCATAACGTAGCGGAATATGTTTACAAAACTCACCTGCTAGGAGAGTAAACAATTCCTAGTGGATTTTGAAAACTAATTCCCATGTGGCATGTAATAAACAAAGTGTTGTATGGATGGTAGTAATTGTATTCGAGCATCTCCTAGATCCAGGCTAGATGCCTCAAATTTTTTGGATGCTGACTGGATCCTTCTCCCTACCCACTCCTAATTTCTCCATCTGTCAAAAATCTTAGAATACCTCGATTTACCCTAGGCAGCAGGGTTTTTATTATTAAAGATGCTACCTCCTCCAACATGTGTGACCAAATGATTACATTGAAGTGCTAGAGGAGAAATTGCAAGAAGTCGCATGCGCCTTCTCGGAACTAGATTGCCTATTGGCTTGCATGTGCATGAGGTGGAGGAATGTTGGCCACTAGTTCACTTAGGTAGCACAAAACCCCTACAATTTCTAGGACAATCAAGATTGGCCTTAGCACCATCTTGCATAACACAACAAAAAATGTTAGCATCATGTTCGAGTGGGATTCATATATAGCATAGTAGAATTAGCAATTAATAGGTAGCATAGCACGAGTCTCTCCATGTATGTAGCATAGCAGAAAATACGAAGGCAATAGCGTAGTAGAATTAACCTAGTGTAGCAATGAAAAGATAAACATGAATCTTTTAATAAGAAATAATTCAATGTGTTGCACTAGTTTCAACAAATCTTATGCCTGACAACACAATTCGTAATACCCCGTGATAAACACGTGTTACACTGTCAAATCACGCACATGGCCAAACCCTTATAAAGGTCGTACGCTACGCTATTCGTATGCAGAGTTGCCAAAATCGCCTAAGCTTCTATGGCAAGCCAGCAACAGCGATGGCGGTTTAGGCAACATTGCATGCAACCCTAGCATAGCGTCCGTACACCTGTCACGGCCGAATCGGCAATAGCGATAGTGTAATGGCCAAAATAGCAACAAAACGATGACAAAAAGATGCAGATTACATAACAAAAATTGTAGAAAATGAAAACAGAAAAAGTAAGAGCAATAACCGCAACATAGAAAAACAAAGGAGCGTAGCGACTTACCAGGTCGATGGAATCTCCTCTCACACCACAACGCATGCCTACGATACGTGCCCTAGGGTCTCCTTCACTTTGTACACCTTGGTGAGTGCTAGGTGTTTGCATTCCTTCTTGGGAGCCATCGTTTTGGTTGCCAATTCTTTCTTGCTCGCTACGCTGAATCGCCTTGCTCTTGGATAGCACAATCGCTCTATGCTTTGAATGAAAGCTCTGCACTATTACGGTGAAAATGACAAGTTTAATAGGGGTAAACCCCTATTTAAAGCCAAAATGGTGAAAAGAAACCTACCATTTTCTCTTCTCGATTAATGAGGGATGCTCCATACAACATAGCACTTCCCTATAGTGTAGCGGCACTATTTGCATTATGGCCGGTGGGCCCAACTGAAAACTTTGACCCACTCTAAACTAGCCATTTGCCTTCAGAAAAATAACTAACTAGACAATCAACAAAGACCTTAAACTAGCAGCTTCAAACTTTTTCATTCAAACGGTCCACAAAGACCTTAAACTGGAAAATTCTAACCCACAACCTCTACCGAGTTGGTGGTCCGCAAAGACCTTAAACTAACAGTTCTAACACGTAGCTTCGATCTCGTTAGTGGTCCGCAAATACCTTAACCTAATACTTCGTAGTTTCGCTAAGTATCCTGTTAGTGGTCCACAAAGACCTTAAACTAATACTTTAAATTTGACCTGTCAGAGGTCCGCAAAGACCTTAAACTAGCAGTTTTACATTTTTGCACCGAGGCAATCTGCTATGACTTTAAACTGGTAGGTTGCAAATTTTGCATCATATTTTATAGTTAATTCAACTATTCACATCTCATTGCTGCTTTACAAATGCTTACTATGCATGGTTGCTACAAACAGGTATCCCTGGACTAGGCATTTATCTCATTTTGGCAGGTTGAGCAAGAATGGCAACACACCATGATCTTTCTTCATCTCTAGCCTTAACAGGTCCATATGGTGAGCTTGCAAGACAGCTGGATCTCGAGTCAATAGATTGGGGATCATCTGCAAACAACATTGTAGCATCCTTAGAAACATCCCCAGACTGGCCTGAAAGTTTGATCAAAGCCCTAGATTTAGAGGCTGGGGATGTAACTGAGGACCCTCTCATTGAGACGCCTGTGACCACATATAGGGGGGAGATAAAAATGTTAAAACTTAGCTCCCTCCTAGATTCGTAGACACACAAAGATGTAGCCAAGGTATTGCAGAACAACATCGAAGTATTCACGTGGTCTTACAATGACATGCCAGGTTTAGACCTGAGGCTTATACAGCACAACATTGTCTTAGATCCATAAATGAAATCAGTTAAGCAGAAGGCTCACAAGGTTAAACCAGAGATCGCACTAGCCGTACAGGATGAAATCACCAAGTTGTATCAGGCTGTTTTCATCCGGGATGTTGATTCCTCGGAGTGGTTGTCAAACATTATTATGGTTGCTAAGAAAATGGGAGGGATACATATTTGTATAGAGTTCTGGGATTTGAACAAAGCCACGATTAAGGAGGACTTCCCACTACCGAGCATTGATCAACTCATTGACACTATGGTTGCTCATGCTCTGTTATCCTTCATGGAAAGTTTCTCTAGCTACAACCAAATTTGCATAAACCCAAAGCATCAGTTAACAATAACCTTCATGAACCCATGGGGGAATTTCTGTTATATTATGATATCCTTTAGGCTCAAAAATGCTGGAGCAACCTACCAGCGAGCCATGACATACATCTTTAGTGACTACATCTTAGAAATTCTGAACGACTACGTCGATGACATAACGATGAAATATAAAGAAGCCACTAATCATCCCAACGATCTAGGTGTAGTCCTCAAGCGTTACCAGATGCACAATTTATGTCTTAACCTAAAAAAGTGTGTCTTTGGGGTGAGAACTAGATGCATGTTAGGGTTTGTAGTATCAGAGGTTGGAATACTAGTGGACTCTGGCAAAGTCAAGGCCATCGTTAATCTGACACCACCTACAAACCTTAAAGAATTGCATGGGTTACAAGTTAGAGTATAGTTCATTAGAAGGTTTATAGCAAAGTTGACTAACAAGTTACACCCAATGCAACATCTACTAAAGAAAGGGGTTAACTTTGAGTGGACAACACAATGCCAAAAAACCTTTGACAATCTGAAGGAAGAGTTTTTACACCTTCCAACTATTTACCCACCATAGAGGCATAAGCCTTTCTTCATCTACCTTACCACCTCGGACATGTCTATTGTGGAATTATTATGTCAGAGATGAGATGACAACTCTAAAATTCTAGTGTACTACCTAAGTCATGCATTGATAGTAGATGAGGCAAGGTACAATGAGGTGGAGAGAAATTTCCTTACCTTAGTGTTTGCATTAAAGAAGTGGAGGCATAACCTATTTCGCAGTAAATTTAACATCATTTGCAAGAGCAATGTGCTCCAGGCTATCATAAATAATCTGTATGAAAGCAACAAGATAGCCCAGTGGAAAGCCATAACAATGAAATTTAATTTGCATTATGTGAGCCAATTGTTGACAAAGGGTCAAGCTATAGTAACGTAACTTACAACCTCACTCGTCGACGATCAGGCAATCATGGATCTTGAGTTCCCTGATGAGCATGTTAGCACTATCAATGCTATCCTGTCGCATCTTGAAGCTACTTTGCATTTCAACAGTGCCTCAACCACATGAGGAGGTAGTGTAGCTACCGTCATTATGTTCCCCTCTGGGGAAATGTAACCTTTTACTTATCATTTTGCGTTCCTTTGTACAAAAAATGTGGTAGAGTATGAAGGGTTACTCAAGGGTCTCTTAGCAGCCCAAGAATTAAGCATATAACACTTGGCGATTCGTGGAGATTCGCAACTTGTTGTAAATCAAATCATCGAGGTCTACGCCTATAAGGCTACACACCTGCAACCCTACTGTGACGTAGCAAAAAGCTTGCTCAAATAGTTTACAACAATGGACATACAACATGTGCCATGCAACAAAAATACCGTAGCAAATGCCCTGGCCACTCTAGTGTTAAATATGCCATCACACCTGTTCATGAGTTTTCCAGCTTTGATTACCGAGTGTACAAAGCCTATCACTCAGGTGGTACACGTAGCCTCGGTTAGTACTACAGAGACCCAGGAGTGGTACGCCAACATTAAAGCCTACCTACAACATGGTGAACCCCCAAGTGGATTGACATCTACCCAGAGAGATGTGGTTTGCAAGCATGCTCGGCAATATGTGCTTATGGGAGACAACGCCCTATGCAAACACTCCTATGATGGGATATTGATGGCATGTGTAAATGAGGAGCAAGTGGAGAAGGTCATCAATGAAGTACACGAGGGACTATGTGGTGGACACATAGCACCTAGAGCCATGGCTGCAAAAATCAGAAACCTAAGGTACTACTAGCCTCACATGGAGCATGAATGCCTAGCCAAAGTCAAGACTTGTGATACGTGCCAAAGATATGCAAATCTTATACACATTCTGCCTACAGAGTTACACCCAACGCAGATCACGTGGCCTTTCCAGCGATGGGGACTAGATATTATAGGACCTATCACATCTAAGTCTTCCACAGGACATAACTTCATCATCACTACCACTGAGTATTTTATGAAGTGGGTGGAAGCTATTGCCCTAAGAAAGACTACATCCTAGCATATTTGCCTCTTCATCTTAGACAACATCGTGAAAAGGTTTGGGCTTCCCATGACTATTGTGACCAATAACGGGCCATAGTTCAGTAGTGCAGAAACCAAAACCTTCTGCAGCAATCTTGGCATTAGGTAGTCATTCTCCTCGCTATACTACCCCCAGGCAAATGGACAAGTAGAAGCTACAAACAAGTCCATCATCAAATTGCTCAAGAAAATGCTTAACAACAGTAAGAGGCGATGACGTGAGCATATCCTCTATGTGCTATGGGCTTGGAGGATGACATGCAGGATTGCGACAGGTAAGACACCTTATAGTCTTGTTTATGGATTTGAAGCAATGTTACCTCTTGAGTTGTAGGTATTGTCACTTTGAATGATCCTATCAAATGTCGTGAGCGAAGCCCAGAACAACAAGTCGAGGATCATTGACCTCGACTCAATAGAAGAGGAGCATGCATAGACACGTGGTCAGATAAAGCATTATCAAAACAAGCAACAGTAGAAGCACCATGCAAACCCTTATCAATGGCCAGTACCAAAGGGAGACCTCATTCTGAAGACTATCCATGAGCATGTGAACAAATTCTCAGCAAACTGGGAAGGTCCATTCATGGTCACAAAAGCCTACAGGAATGGGGCCTTCAAGCTAACATACATGGATGGTAGCAAATTCAAAAATCCTGTGAATCATTCATACCTCAAGCCATACTACATTTGATGCAGGTGCAAGGTAAGCAAACATCCACTACGACATAAAATTAGCAAAGGTAAGCAATCATCCACTACGACATAAAACTGGCACAGATAGCCCACTACGAAGTAAAACTGACAAAGCTCATCTGCTACAATGAAAAACTAGCACAGATAGTCTAGTATGACTATAAACTAGCACAGACAGTCCGCTATGACTATAAACTAGCGCAGACTATTTGCCATGAAATAAAACTAGCAAATCATATTTGCTACGACATTAAATTGGCCAATCCATCATCCACTATGATGATAAACTAGCACAACGGTCTATTAGGAACTTAAACTAGCACATCGGTCTGCTAGGACCTTAAACTAGCACAGCGGTCTACTAGGACCTTAAACTAGTGCACCACGGTCTGCTGAGAGCTTAAGCCAGCAGATCAGATGGTCTACTAGGACCTTAAACTAGGTTCATAGCATGTTCTCAGCATGCATCACAACTCTACAAATAAGCGAGCGTGTACACTGCCAACATGGGGTGGGATGTTGTAGTTCCCAAATGCAGTTCATGGTGCTAAGAGAACATCCTCAGGAATATGTTTAATGCCACTGCCCCTGGCATCTTTTTGATCCTTCGAAGATGTCGTATAACATCCTGTTGACCTTCTGGAGCTACCGCTACCATGGCCCTTTGCCTTGGTAGTAGCTTTTGTAGTCAACGCCTATTGCTGGAGTTCTAGCAATATTGTGGCCCAACCACAATGTTGCTATCCTCTAGCCCCCGCCAACGTCCAAGCCCAAAAGATGTTCAGCTGTTGGGTAGCCCATCTCATAGCTGGATTATGTAATGTTTTCCTTGGTAAGGAACTCTTGAGCACTTACATCACCGTAATTCCTAGCTGCCTTGGTGTCGGCCTCCCCACGCAGATGCTACCAGAACTATTGCCTGCCTTTCTAGTTTGGGCACTGAATGGCTCAGCAACAAAGTCCATTGTTCCAGCAGCGATCAAAGCAAGCAAGCCCTTTGCCTTCATTTTTCATCATGGCTATTTCTTTTGGTTTGCTCTCTATTGTGTTTGTAGGATGCATGCTGGAGAGGTGTCAATCAAAGGTGCGTTTCATTGCGTAGACAAGACACTACATCGTTCCAAGGTGGTTGTCCTGGTTAGCTTAGCCACTTCGGAGTGCATATCCTGCCCTCACCCTTAAGCTCCTTTACCTCATTCCATACACTCACAATTCTTTGTCACACCTCTCTTTTACGAATTTTCTTGATACTTGTAAAACCCTCCCATATGCCCAACCGCAAAGTCCATGATGCACGTAACATAACTCGTCACATGGGAAGCATCTGTAGGTAGGTTAAAGCCTCACATAGATATAACGCAACTCATCTTGGGAAAGAAAATGTCTATCCTGCAAAAAGGTTATTTGCAAATGTAAACGGCAGAATAGCAAAACAAAAAGTGTAAAAGAGCAAAAGCTTGCACAAAAAAAAATGTGCCTAAAACAAATGGCACATCAGCTATTTTGCAATGACCCTCTCTAAGCATCTTGATGAGAGGTCAAAGGTTAGCAAGAGAAAAGATGACCATGCAAACAACTCCCTCACAATCATTCTGATGAGGGACCTTGCTAAGTCTCATCTTTATCATTTTCCTGAACCTCCTTTTCCCCCTAGTTTAACCCTTCCTCTTTCCCCACATAACCAATCCAACACTCTTAAGCATAGGTAAGTGACATCTTGGTGATTACCGAAGAGTGATGTTGGTGTCTTGTCTTTTGTGGTGTTTCAATTTCTATGTCAACATCTCTCGGGTCCATCCTCCAAACGTTGACAAAGAGGGGCCAACGAAACACCCCAAAAAATTTCAAGGCACTCTTACTTCACCAAGGTCTTGGAAATGAGGAAAAAATTTTCACAAGTGTAGCCTCATGACAGTTTGGCAAGAAATGGATGCTCTGAGTTTAGATTATCTAGTTCAGCAAATCTTCTACCTCCAATACCGACAAGCTTGACAGACTCTCTAGCCTACCCACCTAGACAATTCATTCGACTAATAGTTTACTTAGAAAACATGCTAGGGGTTGTCAACAGTGCTCAAGATGCGCAAAATAGTTCAGCAAGTTTTCTAGTGAAGATGTTTGCTACACTACGTTATGTAGTGTAGCAGACCTCAAAAGATAGTTGCTCAGGCAACCAAACTATTGCCAAACAAAGTGCTATGCTACACAATGTAGCACAGCGTAGCAAAGGAAAAATAGGAAGGCCCAGCTTGCCTAGTGATTCCAATTGCACTCGGTAAGCACTTCGGCCTTCAAAACTAGTTACCTTGTTCAACATCAAGTCCTTAGCAAAGCTTCTCATCAGAAAGTGGTGGATTGAATAGAAAGCAGAATATGCTGGTTGCTATGCTGTGCTACACTGCATAGTGTAGCGATGGTTCAAAAGTAGCAATGAGCCTCTCAAATACAAGTTTAGCAAGTTCATAGATCTTTCTTCATAGAAGGAAGAAATTGCAGCTGTTAGCATAATCAGAACTCTAACAAAGCATTTGCAACTTCAACAAAGATCGCGAATGAAGCCAACTACTACGCTATGTAGCATAGCAAAGATGCAAATTAGACTAAGTGTTGCAAAAGTTAACGTGATGTTTGGTGAAGCTTTCAGCAAATGCAGTTGGCTTCAACATAAACTTCTTTTTCAAAATGCTAGCTACGCTGTGCTACGCTACGCCAACATGCTACGCTACATGGCGTAGCATAGTGTAGTAGGTAGCTATACTAATTCATTGTGCCTCATTCCTTGTCTACATTTTTAGCATATTTGATTCCAGCATATCTAGTTTCAACAGTGTGATTGTAGCACGGTAGGTTCACAATCAACTTTGCATGCCCATGCAATAGGCGCACGTCAGCATCTCGTGGGTCCAGGACACGTGGCATCTAAACCACATCTCTTGCTTGCTCCTAGTCCTATAAATACCCTGACAAGCAATGCTCAAAGGGTTGGTAATTTTAAGCATTGTTAGCATTTATTGCTAGCAAATTGGTAATTTAAGCAGTTGGTAATTAATAATTCAAAGGGTTTGCAAACTTCAGCAATTGGCATTTTAGCGTTGGCATTTGGCATTAGCTTTTCTCTTATTAGCATCTTGTATTGTTGGCTTTGAAGCTTGTATTCAAAAAAATGTTGAGGCATTTCAAGCATGCTGATCATTCCTAGACTCTCTGTGCTCCTCTAGTACTGTATAACTTGTTATACACTTTCAAGCAAAGAAGAGAATTGAATTTGCGACTTTGCGGCGATGAATTTTCTTATCCCAGTTACTCCTTTATTTCTTTATTGTCATCCTTGTTTTGCATCATTTTCTCTATTATTGCATTTATTGAGTATCAGTTAGATCTCTCATGTTTTGCACTTAAAATAACGTTTACGAAAGGTTAAGTTCCATTGACTAAGTCCTTGTCTGATCGACTAGACTGTTTAGGGTGCCTCGTTTCTATTTTTAATCCAGCATGGCCCTTACATGGATTTGAGGTTAAGAATCTTTGCCTAATAACCTCTCGATGGTTCTAGCCACTGATGTTTTTGGTACCTATAGTTGGGAATTTCCCCAATGATCCTCAAAGATCACTTGCATTCAATGATGGCAGGTTCTTTGGGGTCATAGACCCTCATGGCTTGTTGGAGGATCAAGGAAAATTTTGTGGACTATTCGAAAGACATGGCTATAGTGTTGAGAATGGCTTAAAACATGCTATAAATGATAAAATAGAAGTAAATTCTAGTGAATGATATTTAAAAACATTTAAAGGAAACATAAATGGATAAAAATGAAGTACTTAATATAATTAGTAATTGGGGGGGCTAAGGGGGATTTACCCCTTTACCAAAAATGGAAAGCTAGGAAAATTGGTGTTAAGCCTTATCCACGCTGGCCTCCGAACTACCTCTACACTCAGTATAGCAAGGGTCGGGGTGGTGGGGAGGGGGAGAGAAAAATGAAAGGTGAGATGATGAAAATCTCACACCTTCTAATCCAACATTAATGGGGGGAAAGGTTAAAAACCAAAGTTGAAAATTAGTGTTTTTCCACTAAAACTAATTTTAGAAAGCTGTCAATTTTCTCAACTTGAGAAAATGAATAGGTTATGAAAGGAAAAAAAAATAGAAGCAAATCCTAACCAGTGAAATTTCAAAAATGGAGCACTTACTATAATTAGTAAGTGGGGTGTAAGGAGCATTTACCCCTTTACCAAAAATGAAAAGTTGAAAATGCTGATGTTAAATAGCCTCTATGTTGACCTCCTAGCTACCTCTATGCTGGGTAGGGTAGAGGCTAGGGGGGTTGGAAGGAGAGAGAGAGAGAGAGAGAATGGGGATGAGATAATGAAAATCTCACACATTCTTATTTCAACATTGGAGAGTGGGGGAAAATGTTTAAAGGCCCAAAATGGAAACTTGGTAGTTTTCAAAAATGATTTTAGCAAGCTACCAACTTTTATCACAAAGGAGGGAAAAATAGGCTTGGTTGGTGTAAAAACCAATGTTAGTTTTGTGCCAAAAATGTGGCAACAAAAATGAAATGGTCCTTAAGGCTTGCATGCTAGTTTTGTTTTAAAAATTCACAACAAATGTTAAATTTTAGCACTTGAGCCACTTATAACTTCCAAATTGGGGTTTCTACTATAGGGAGGGGGAGGTAAGGACAATGTTTGATTTCCAAGCTCTTAGCTACAAAAATGAAAATTTACTATGAGGAGACAACATTGGCAATATAGATAACAAATTTTGGCATAGAAATTGGGTGAAGGCCCTCCTTCTAGTGCTACAAAAATTGTTGTGATTGAAAAAAGCTAATCATTGAAAAGAATCAATGGATTTGATGCATAGTAGTCCTCAATCCATGAATCTCCAAGGCCTCTAAAAAAATGGGATTTAGGATGCCCTGCCTAGTTTGACAAATCAACCAGGGAGTTACAAAGTACAATACAGGGTAATAAGAAAAATAAAGTGTTAAAACTAATAACAAATCTGAATAATGCATAGAAAATAAATGAATATAGTTTGCACAAAAAACCTAGAACTTAAAAACCTTTATGAAGAAAGAATAAAGAATAAGTTCAAGAAATGTGTACAAATAGTGCCTAAGTGGGTAGTAAGGAGGACTCACTTGGATGGTGGTTTAGGGTCCATTGAAGTTGATGCAATCAACTCCACAAGCTAGATGTCATGCCACTCCCAATGCTATTGAACCTCCTATGTCTCTACTTCTGATTTGCAATGTCAACTATGACATGGGGGTTGAGAAGTGTGAATAATTCAAGATATCCAATTTCTCTATGTTGGAGGTTGAAAATCCTAGGAGTGCAGCATGAAGCTTGAAAATTCAAAAATCCCAATGGGGATTACAAGGTCACAAGGTCATAGGTTTTCTACATTGGGTTCAAGAGAATATAAGTTTGGAAACTTGTAAGAACTCTTGAGTGCTTGAGAACGCCCAAGTGTAGAACTATGAATAAATTGCTAAACTATAAAAGTATATGTCACTAATGCCAATAGTATAGGATTACAAAAGTCTAGGACCTATAGATGGTGTTTGAGGCTGATTTTTTTAGGTCTTAGGCCATGAATGGGGTTACAAAATGGCTATGATCTGGTTGTAATTTGACTTAAAATTAGCTACCAAATTGTCGCAAATTTCTACCTCATTTAGGTGAGATGGATGTCCAAATTTGGGGGGTTACCATATATAGTAAGTGTCTTCCCCTTATGGTCATTCCATTTACTATAAATAGTAATGGTGGCACACCATCCATGATGGAGATGAATCATCCATGTTAAGCCTTTTTTCATCCTTGTTGGAATGGTTGGTCAATGTTGGAGTGCATGGAGTGATAAAATCTTGCTATTGTGGCTTCCACACTAGGGAGATGTAATTTCTACGCTTAGGGTGGAGCCTTCACACTAGGGTGAAAACTTCCACACTGAGGGATGAAGGTTTCCAAGTTAAGCATGCAATCTCCATGTTGGAGGGAAAGTTTCCAAGTTGAGGGAAAATCCCCCACCTCTCCATGCTAGGGATAGGTGATATCTACCCTCCTACAAATTTTTCTAGCGTAGAAAAATATATACTTCCCATATAACCCATCAAATTGCTATTTTTGACATTCCAAAAGGTATTTTTGATCCCCCAAGCCCAAATATAGATACTAGGTGACTTTTTTTTACTTGGGGAATGAGGCTTTGAGCATTTATGAGGCATTTTCAGCCCTAAAAGTATAAAGTATGTAAAATTTCCCACTATGGGTTATAATCTTCACATTTACAATGAATTTTTACCTCAGGTTTCATGGGATGAAAGCTACATGATGAAAATTTGCTATAACATGAAAAATTTTGTGGTGTTTTATCAAATTAACTCCAAAACCTAAGTCCAAAAGAGCCTTACATGGTTCATTTCTTGTAATCTGTAAGTAGATAAGGGGACTCCTAGGATCAAATCTCTTCCTTGAAAGATGGCCAACCTTGATCCAATCTATGACTACATGGGTCAACATAACAATGTGCAATTGAGGAGCAGTTTGGTTCAAAGCTTGCTCGATAGAAATTTTAGAGGTGAAAGTAGCAAGGTTAATAGCTATAGGTGTTTGTGAGGGCTTTATGGGGCTATTGGTTCTTAAGGATGACCTTTTGCAAGGCTTCAATTTAGAACCACTCTACTAAGAATTTGGTTGTAAGTTTACTATCTTCATAGTGCTAAGTAGGTATCTTACCCTACATGGATGGAGCAAGTGGTAAAGGAGTTGAAGATGGTGGTGTAGAAGTGGAACAGTGTTGAGAAGGATAGTAGAAAAATGGGGACTCCCCCCTTGGTGAAGGCATTGTATAGTATTTAGAAGGATAATAGTGATGTGGAAAGGAAGTGTGACTAGAAGAGTCATGTGGAGAGATGGGCTACTAAACGTAATACTCATATGGATCTGGTTGATAATAAGGCTACTACTACCTTGAAGGTGACATCTCCCATGACTATGGGTGTTGGCACTACTGGTAACTCAAATAGTAAGCTTATTGGTAGAATTGTTGTTGATAGTTTCCTTATAGATAAGGCAATTTCTTAGGTGCTTGCTATTTTACCAATCTAGGATTTAGAGCATACACCATAGATTATTGTAGGTATGACAAGATAGGAAAACATCCCTTGGGATGTTTGTATTGGCAAATGTCACAACCATCATCATTAGTTTCTAAATTTTCAACCTCCTCTACTGCTACAGCTTTACCTTTATCTCTACAATATTCTCATTTAGCATCCTTTTTCTTCCTTTTCTCATGACCATTTTCTCCATGATTCTTAAATTCTTCTACAATCTTTAGAGTAGCTTGGAATTTCTCATCCAAGGAGTCTCACATTGTTTCAACCTTAGCATAAAGTTTAGTAAAGAATTTTTGAATCGGCAAGGTTTTCCTTTACACCACTTCAGCAAGCAGTGCCTTCTTATCATTTTCATAGAAACAAACCTACCTCTTGTGGATGGAGGGATATTTGTTGTATTCTTCTATAATTTCTCACTTTTTTAGCTCTTCTTCCTCTTTGTCCACTTGCTCAATGAGCCTTTAAATCTGATGGATCCTTAGCTCAAAAAGTCTCCCTTGGGCATAGATGCCAAGGGTTCTCCTTGTTTTAGTTTTGAACCCATCTATGATATGGCAAAGCTGATTCCTTTGAGAGCATTTATGACCTAGGCATTAGTGCAAAAAAGAGTAGTACCTACCCATGGTTACATCTAAGGACTCATGAGTATCTTGTTTTCACCCTTGGATTTACCTCCTTAGGTTGGACATTCTAGAGTATGTTTGCTACTTATGGTTAAATAGCTCTAACCCATACTCCATTGTTGAATGGATTCTAGTTCCAAGGACTGGTACCAATTTTCTACCTCCTTTATGACTGTTCTTGGGAATTACTTTAGCTTTTTCTATTCATTTTCTACATTCTGTAAAGCACAATCATTACAGAAGGCTTTCAAATGATTCTGTGAATCTAAATTATATTTCCCTTCAAACTTAGGAATATTGTTTATATCCAGCCATTTAATGTAGCTATCCTTCAAGTGCTTGGTGAGAATTCTGATAGCCTTTGAAATATTCAGCATGTTTCTAGTCACTAGTAGGGGTTCATCATAGTCATGATAATTTCTATGATCCCTATCCTGGCTATGATGAGTCTTACTATGCCTTTTTTATTTGTGATGTTCTTCCCCCTGTTGCTGCACATGCTCCTAGTTCTTGTTGTCCCAGTGAGATCTACTATCATCCCTATTCCATTGTTCATTGTCATTCCAATCTTTGTTGTTTTACCATGGTCTAGGCCTCTACTTCTTTTGTCAAAGTTAGAGGAGGAAAATGATGAGGATGATGATGAATATAAAGAGGGAGGAGAACTAGCACCAGTTCAATCTCTATCTTGATCACCATATTTGTATTTCTCCTAGTGCTTGTCATTGTTTTTACCTTAGTTACCACCTTTTAAGGCTCCCTAATCTTAAGACCTATTCTTCCCATTACCAGGATTGTCCACAGTTGACTGCAACCACTTTTTAAGGGTTTCTTCCTCAAAGAGGAAAGGAGAATCTATGTATTAGGAGGCACCCGAACAGAAATCCTCACCTTCTTTGTGGGTTAGTAAGAATAAGTGGTTAGGAAATATTTTGCCTTTTGAAGCCTCATATTAAGCTTTCATTTGCTGATCTTTCCTTCGTTAGGCCTTTGTGGGATGATAATCCCAATAGGCATGGTCTTGAACCTTGTACTTTATGTTAAGTCTAGCAATGCCCAACTTGATGAGATTATTTAATAGCTTTGTAGGCACGAATTAGTCAAGAGAAAACACAATGTTGTCCTCCATGTTCCTCCATCACAGTTGCTCATCTTGATGTAGGATGAAGGTGAAATTTGGAGTGTAAGCATCTGGATGGGTATAGACAACTTTGAATTATTAGGGTACTTGTGTCTTCTAGCCTTGTTATCTTTGAGTGGATCCACTTACAAATGGTGATGGAAAATCCTGTTTGTAAGAAGAAGACATATTAGTGATTTCTCAAAAGCAATGTGCATTTAGTAATATGCTATTTTTTAAGTACTTTTCTTTAAGTATTCTTTTACAATGTCCTTAGATAATTTCATGATATTTCTTATGTAGCACAAGTAGCTTACTATAGGCCCCAACAATGATGCCAATGATAAGCAACAAGTAGTCCATATGCCCAACCATATGAATCACAAGGTTGCATTAGCAATCTAGTCAAATTCCATAGACTTTAGCTCCTAACTACACAATAGACAAGATGTGATCATTGTCTTCTTGGCTCCACTTGTGTAAGTGCAAAGGTATGGTTAAGTGTAAGACAAGGCACATAATTTTTATTGATTTTATATGTTATTTGATTTGATCTAAGTGTTAAACAAAGTAATTAATTATGATTTAACTAATTTACTATCTAATGCCTTAATTTAATTATCCTAACATAAGCATACGAGCCCATATTTCATGCACATCTTGAACTTGTTAGAAAAGCTACTGGGTTAGGCTACTAGGAAAACTAAGCAATAACTTTGTTAGGATTACCAAGCATTAATGGTATGTTTGAAGCAGTTGTACTTATGTGTGATTATTAAGCATATTAATTAACTAAGAACATGAACATAAAATGCATACGATAAAGTGCATAAATGGAAGAATTAAACTATTCTTAGTGCTACAAGGAGTTCCAAGAATCTCATCTTTATTGTTGGCACATCAAAGTGTTCAAGTACATTGATGTTTTAATAAGGATCTGTACAATCCTTGAAGTCCTACTATGTGTACTTAGAAAATATTCTAATTTTGACTGAAGAAAACTACAAGAATTTGGCTACTCTATTGACTTAACGTTGCCATAAATGTGATGGGTATGCCTATTTATATAGGCAAAGACAAATATTGCATCAATGCATATGCATCAATGGGGAGGTGTTGATGCATGCCCATCGACACAACCCATTGAGTGATTTATCATTCTTAGATATAGATATTGTGGAATTTTTAACAAAATTTTAAGTGTTTATTTTTTGTGATTTTAATGCAAGGATAGGTTCACAACAAACAAAGTGGCAACATAATCTTGGTAGTTTAGACTTGGTTAAAAACAACAGCTGAACATGATATTCTACAACAGGCCCTATTAGTAAGATGGATCAACAACTATTAGAATGGACAAGAATTTTTTATTTTCTAATTTTTAGTGGCCTTACTAGATTTCTTCTATCTCCATTTACTTTTACATGACCTCAAGGTAACTCTTACATTGATTTGCTTTTATATTCTTATGAAGACATTGATTTTATTAAAAAACTAAAAGTTGAAGAAGATTTAGTAGAGTCTTGCCATCATCATTTAGAATTTTTGTTGCAAGTTAAAATTTTTTCTTAATTTTAAAAAAATTAAAATAGTAAAAAAATTTAGTACAAACTCATTGCAAAAGACAAGGAAAAATATATGAATGTGACACATAATAAATGGACTCTTGAAAGATAACATAATAAGCTTAAACAAATTTTGCGTACAATAGTTAAGTAAGTTGTGCATTCACAATAGGATGCTAAGAAGACTTAGTTTGATAAGGATCACATGCAAAATAGACAAAATATTAAAAATGCAAATAAGAGTCATAGACAAAATTTAGTTAAGATATGCATATAGTTAATTAAAATAAAAAAAAATTATTAAGAAATAACATGAATATTTTACTTATACCATTACAAAAAAATGTATAGAGTTTTGGTAATGTTTTTGTCATAAAGTCTCTTTATCATTTAATTTTTCTTTTCAAGATAATTTTCCATTTTACATTAAACTATTTATAGGAGGAAATGATACTTCTAATGTTATTATACAATAATCACCTCTCCAATTTACTCTTGAAGAAGTCACAGAGGATATTAAAAAGCTAGCATTTAGTGAATCTATTGATTTAGATGGTTTATATGTAAAATTATTTAAGGATTTGTTATTAATAGAGAAAATTGGTACAAATTAAATTTAGCAATGGAGCAAGGATTAGATCAACATTGGACAACTAGTAAAGCTATCTTGTTATCTAAACAAAGGATAAAAATAATTTAAATATTCATTGAATGATTATTGTAAGTAATATTTTTGCCAAGTTGTTGGCCACTCTCTTAGAAAAGAAAATCAGTTCTTAGTCTAAAGATAACCAATGCAAGGCAAGGTGTCAAGTAGGTTTCAAGTAAAATCACTCCACTATTGACCATTTAGTTACTCTCAAACACTGCATGGAGTTTGTAAAAAATGTTTAATAAAATTTTTTTTATTTGTTTTATTGATTTTGCAAAAACATATGATTCAGTAGTTTGTACAAAACTATGGTTATGTTTGCATGAAATTGGCCTCCCTTCAAATTTGATTGCAACAACTTAAAGATTATATGAGGAAATGACTAGCTTAGTTATATATATTTATAATATATATCTATAAATTGGCTGATAGAATCTTATAAGATTACAAGTAAGAAGTTCTTTGAGTAAAAA
>MNCI01025678.1:539034-583636 GCA_015680685.1 Gnetum montanum
ACCTTATATTTATTTATTGCAATTGAAAAGTTTGTGACATTACTTATGGCAAAGCTGCACGAATTCGCAGGGGCTGCCAACGGAAGGAAAATGGTGTCAAATCCTGATCCATGCTTTGATCCTGTTCTGATCCGCGAATGTTGTAGTTCCTGATCCATGCTTCGATCCTGTTCTGATGCGCACATGGTTTCTGTCTTCGGCTAGAATGCTGGATCTGCATTTGCGCAGAACTCCCTCCTGCTATGTGCACTGTGATTACGCATTATCTATGTATTTATAAGAATGCAAACGCAACCTTTGATAACACGTTAGGGTTATGCACAAAGTTGCGTTACCAAAATGGCCTGTCTCGAATTTTAAAACGTCAGCGTTGTGCACAAATTTGCGTTACCGAAATGGCCTATCTGGAATTTTAGTTACACGTCAGCATTATTCACAAAGTTGTGTTACCGAAATAGCGTATATGGAATTTTACGTGTCAGCATCACACGTCAGCAGCATTGCGCACAAAATTGTGTTACCGAAATAGGCCATGAGAAAGTCAACGTTGGTCAGCTGGTAATGGCCTATCGGCCAAAAAATTATTGAAATTTTAGATAGCAAGTCAAAAGAAAAAATTTCAATTCTAGAAACAAATTAGGGTTAAGCAAGATTGTCCACTTTCTCCAACTCTCTTTGTTATCTTTATTGATGAAACACAAGAATGGTTATGCAATGGGAAAGATTGTCATTCTATCAAAAATGGATCCCAAGCAATGAACTTTCTTTTATATGCAAATAATGTTACATCAATCTCCACTATTGCAAAAGGTATGCAAAATATGTTACTAATTTTAAAAAATTATTTTTGCTCAACTAGTCTTCTAGTAAATGTGGATAAAGCCAAATTGATGATTTGGAGCATAAGAACTATCTGTTATAACTTCCATTTTCAAGATGCCAATGTGCAAATTGTAGATTTTTTTATGAATAGTTATATGTGGGGAAAGTTCATTAAAGAAAAAATAGTAGGAGATTTTAAGGCTCTGTATGATTTTAAAAGCAAGTGTAAGGATTTAAGACTCTAAGCTTCTAAGGTTAGAAAATAATTTTTTAAGAGTATTATCTATCCTATTTTTTTTATGAATGTGTTATTTTGGAACCTAGACTCGGTGCCAAACTTTGGAAAGATATTAAAAGAGTACAAAACAATTTTCTTCTCAATAAGTTAAAGGTGAAAATGTGAACACCTTCTTCAATATTATTATGTAAATGTGATTTATTACATTTAGAAATAGAACTCTTACGTTAATTTTTTACATACACATAGCTTGCATATCTCAAGGTAAAATAATTTTTCTAAAATAGTTCTTGAGAATTTGTGGGTATTGTGGATGGTATTTTTAGGGGATGCAATGGTTGAGAAAATAGAATTCCTTTTAGAAGAATGTGTAGTAAAATCGTAAGCATATTCACTAATCAATCAAGTAGAACATTTTAACACAAATGTGATCTAATTTAGAAGGTAAGAGACAATTTTATTTAAAACATACTAGATATAATAAACTAGATGTAGAAGTGCATTATCTCTTAGCTACAATTCCAATCTAGTAGTGGAATGTTGTCAACAAGTATTAATAGTAGATTAAACAACAAACATTATCTCATTAAATGATTTTACCTTGCATATTTCTTAATAAATTGATTTTTAAGTAGTTGGGATGCGAAGATATTAAATAACATTAAGACTAATTTCCACAATTAGAGTTGTACCACCTTTTGTGATATAAAATGGAAAAATGATGGCACAAAAATACATCTTGATTGGACTAATGTAGTTCCACAAAGAAAATTATTGAACAATAGTACATTGATAACTAGAGACAAATATAAAAAATTCAAATTGAAAATACAAAATCTATAGCCAAATTATCAAATAAATAACATGAGGGTTCACTAAATCAAGGTTCAGATTTTAGCAAAATACTCATGAAATAGAATGACTTAGTTTACTTTTGTACAAGAGTTATAGGGATTTGTGATCAAGATTTTAGGATGCAAGTGAATATTTTGATCACAAATCCCTGTAACTCTTGTACAAATTTTATGAGAGAAATCAAATCAAATTTTTTAACACTATAATGAATTCCCTTGCTTTAATATTTGTTAAAACATAAACATAGAATTTAAGGAACAAAACTAACTTTTCTAAAGTTTCATGTAAAAAAAATATACAATTTTAAATTAAACTAAGAACCTAAAATGAAAAATTTTCAAGAACCCTAATTTCCAATAGACTGAACTAAACTGATCATTTCATCAAGCTGAAGAAATCATAGTAGAATTCTAAAAGGACAAAGTTTTCTCCTGAAAAATTTTCTTTTTTCTTCCAATCTAGTGATGCATTTCTACAAGAGTCAGGTTTAAATAACTAAACACAATACAAAAAATTAGCAAAAGGAATAATCATATTTTTTCTTTAACATGAGGCTATTGTTGACTTGTTGTAGTGAAGAAGCTTATCATTTTCCAAGATTGATATTGATACAGTGAACACATGAAATCATCCAACCAAAAAATCTACTGATAAGACCTATAATGGCACATAGAAAAACTAAAATATCAAGTGGAATGTTTTGCACTATAGTATGCCAACTTGCTAAACCTACAATAGGGCATAAAATAAATGCAATTTTCTACATAGAGATATTCATGGGGTGTATACTGGAACATTAAAACTTAGCATGATTTAAAATTTTGTATCAATAAAATAGAAAAAAAATGAGGCACCATGCTAACATTTTGGGTATGCCATGTAATTATTGTAACTCACTGGGATTGAACTCATGACTTCTTGGGAATGAAAATCAAATGTTCTTAATTATTATGTATGTATTATATAATAAATGTTTGTGGCCTTCATGGCACAAATGAAGGTAGGTTATAACACAAATAGCTTCAAATTCTAATGCTATCATCTCTTCTTCAAGGAGAATAATAATATATTATGTCTATCTCTTCACTTTAAATTCATTAAGTAGAAAGTGCTATGATTTTTTTCTATTTATTACCAATATTTATTTGATAGTGTAAGACTACATACAACACACTCATAAAGAATAGTAGGATGAATAATGGCATGATAAAGTTTATCTTGAATATCCCATGCTAGAAGAGATTCCTTTCTATATTTTCTTTTTAAAGCAAATAAAGCTTTCATACTAGTTACAACTATTTGAGTAATGCATTGATTCCATTTGTAATTGTAGGAGCATTCTAAGTCAAGATATTTATAAGAGGTAATTATGTACACATGTTCATATCATATAGTAAAATTATACATCTTTTCACATGTATAAAAAATAATGATTTTAGTTTTTTAGTAGTATAAGACATCTCTTTTAAGCCCTTTTTGATCCCTAGAGATGGTTGATTTGTAGGTTCAAAGAGCTAGAGAGACATCTTTATCACAATATCCAAAGCTAAAAAAGAAAAGAAAATAGTGATGTCTTTGCTGCAAGTAGTAGGGGGATAAAGAAAAAAATAGGAGACATTCTAAGATAAACTTTGACGTGGCAGATCTAACAATGGAGAATAAGTGGGAAAAATTTAGTTCTGAATTTTTTTATCTCTATGTTTGGAATAAATGTAGCACATAAAATTTCCAATTATAATTATGCATGGGATTTCTAGTAGTGATTGAAGTTGGATTACCAGTTATGACTACACATAAGAGGAGAAGCCTAGAAGCTAGAATAGTAGAGAGAAAAGAGAGAGTTGGAAGAGAGAGATCGCATGAGAGTGGTATGCATCTTTGCAGTTACATCTATGTGTATGATCTTAACCATAGCTTCCTATGTGTGTTGGATCTTCGAGTTGTGTTGTGATTTCTTCTTTGATTAAGCCTTATATTAAGGACAATAGTTATGAGATTGTGGAGCCTCATGCTCTACAATATTATTAAGCATGTGAGAGTTGTGATTTGTGATAGAGGATTTTTGGATTCACTGTATTTGTTATCATCTTTAATTTGATAGAAAATTTCAGGTTTTCATTTTTTAAGTAATTTTTTGTCTTTTTTATTTTCTAGATTCAACATATTTGAAGGGTTAAAGAAAATTGGAGTAACTGTGCTCCATCAATTAGTATTAGAACATAATGGGTTATTCCTTGTTAGAATTTGGTTGTATATTTTTTGCTATTTTAGATGGCTCCTAAAAAGAAAATTGTTCAAGTCTTGAATTGAGATATGATGATCATAAAATCTACCTTTTAGTTGATGATTGGTCAATTGTATGAGGCCAACGGTAAGGTAGATTAAAATGTAGGTCCTAGCCAAATTCAACCATGCAGTGATGATGCACTTTCTTAAAAAAATGTTGATGTAGAAGTTTCTTAGCGTAGTGGAAGGATATTTGATTAGGAGAAAGAATATTCTAGCTATGGAAGTGTGAGAACCCATTAGCCTAGGTTTCCAAGGAACGGTAATCTAGATCCTCACTTCAATTCAACTTCTTCTCATCGTAAGCTTGATAATGCAAATGAAGCAAGACTTTCTAGGGTGTTCAGGAATGTTGCAAGACTATTGTATGTGAAGTTGAATACTTTTAATGGTGTAGAAAATACAATTGTAAAAAACATCTTGAATTGGAAGAGGTACCAAATCTACTGTAGGTACTAATTGGAGAATCTAGATTAGAAGGAATTGCTTCAACTTGGTGGAAAAATGAATCCAAAAGTTATGAGAGGTAAAATGGTCAACATATCATGAATTGGTCCTTGATGAAATATAGGTTAAAATGGAAATTTGAATAATATTTGAAGAGAAAAGAAACAATCATGAAGCTAAAATTCCTTAGACATGGAGACAAGGATGTCAAGGAATTTTACATTAAATTTTGTGATCTATTCTATCATGCTAAGGTAAATTGGAAGGAATATGAATAGGATTTAATCTTTCTTAGAGGTCTCAAAATAGCACACCAACAAGAGTTTTCATTCTATGAGACTTGAACCCTTGATAAGGATTATAATTTATCACTTAAGGTAGGAAAGAAACTCAATGGATTTAGGAATAGGGACAAATAAGCTTCCAAAGGAAAAAACAAGTGATCCAAATTTCAAAAAGGATATAAATCAAAATATGAAGATAAGAATCTCAACCACAACAAGATGCATGAAAAGTACATTGAGAAGGGAAAAGCTAAGAAGGACCAAACCAAATGAGACAAGGGTTAAAGCAACAACTCATCCAAGATTCAATGCTTCAAATGTGAAGAGTGTGGACACAAGTAATGGGAATGTTCACTTTACAAGGTAACAAAGGGTAAGGATGTACAAACCATGAAGAAAAATAAGATATCAAACCAAGCTCTAAAGAAAGGTAATCCCAATGCTCCCAAAATTGAGGAATTTTTATGAATAAAGAAGATCATCCAACAAGGAAATTGTTATTTCAAATTAGAGCTAGATGTTTTTTTAGTGGGAAATGAATACATATTTTGATTAATGAGGAAGCCTAGGAAATATTATTTCTTCTAGGAAAATTGCTAGATTGGATTTAGTAACAAATCCTCATCCTAGATCCTACAAGGTGCATTGGTTGTAAAGAGATTTTTGTCAAGAGGTGAGAAAGTAATATGCCTTGAAATTTAAAATTGGAATTTTTCATGATATTGTGAAATATGATGTGCTACGAAATAATTGTACTGATGTAATACTTAGAAGGCTTTGAAATTTTGATAATAGTGCTTAGTTTGATGGAGCAAGAAATGTGTGGTGTAGCAAGACCTGATGGAATCCATGAGTTCATTCATATGATAGTTGAATAAGTGAGGTAGTAAAGATCACTTAATTCTTCTTAATCAGAGGGAATATATTAAGGAATATGATGAAGATGATTTTGTTTTTGTGATGGATGATGTGCAAGCAGAGCTTCCAACAAGTATTCTAAAATCAAAGGAGTAATTTTCCAAGAAATTGGATGAATTGTTACCAATGAGAAATATATAGTATCAAATTGATTTCATTCCTTGTGCTACCATTCCAAATGAGATGGCATATCAAATGACACTAAATTATCAAGATTAATTTTATAGGAAAATAGAGGAATTACTTACAAATGGCTTTATAAAGAAGTTAATTTCACCTTATGCAGTTCTAGTATTGCTTGGGTCAAAGAAGGATGGTGATGAATGGAGAATGTGCATTAACTCAAGAGTAGTAAATATAATAAAACGAAGGTAAGTGTTTCCTATTTCATGGATGAATGATATCCTTGATGTCCTTACCAATTAAGAGATCTATAGCAAATTCGATTTGAAAAGTGGTTACCATCAAATTTGGATGAAGCCTAGTAATGAATGGAAGACATGTTTTAGGAATTTTGATGGATTATTTAAATGGTTGGTGATGTATTTTGGATTCAAAAATGCTCCTACAATATTCATGAGGTTGATGCATGATGTCATTAAATATTTAATTACAAAGTATTATATTATCTTCTTTGATGACATCTTGGTGTACACCTAAAATGAGGAAGAACACTTAGATCATATTAGACAAGTATGTCTTTAGTTAGAGGAGGTACACGTGGTACTTAATGTGAAGAAGAGTTACTTATTTAGGAGAGAGATAATATATTTAGGATTTGTGATTTCTAAAAATAAAATCAAGATGAAAGGTACCAAGATGAAGGCTATTATAGGTTGGCCAACTCCTAAAAATGTTAGGGAGGTAAGATCATTTGTTAGTTTAGAATAATTTTACAAAAGGTTCATAAAAAATTTTAGTGATATTTCATGGCCTATATTTTCTTTGCTAAAGAAGAAACAATATTTTTGGTAGTATGATGAGATACAAATAAGCTTTGACTTATTGACAATAAAAATCACTAGTGATAAAATGCTTGTAATACTGTATTTCTAGAGGTTTTTATAGGTGGAGGTGGATGCAAGTGGACTTTCAATTAGAGTGATTCTTTCACAAAAAGATAGAGCTATTCATTTCTTTTCAAAGATGATAAATGAGTAAAGATAGAAATACAACATATATGAGAATGAATTGTATGCTATTATTTAAGCAATAAAGTATTGGAGGCATTACTTGTTATCCAAGGAGTTCACTTTGATTATAGATGATAAAGCACTTCAATTTCAGAATTTCCAAAAGACATTAAGTGTCAAACATGTGAGGTGGATGAAAAAATTACATGAGTTTAATTTTATGCTTAAGAAAAATAGTGGGAAAGATAATGTGGTAGTAGATGCATTGTCTAGGATGCATGTGATGAATTTCAGTGTACCTCATGTAGAAGGTATGAATGATTTTGCTAATTTGTATGCATATGATTAAATTTTGGATAGGTCTGGAGTAGCCTTAAATAACCACTATTTATTTAAATAAACTAATGAAGAGACTATCATATTCAAGATGGACTACTGTTCAAGAATGGGAAGGTTTGTATTTCTAGTTGTGATTTTAGAAGGAAAATTTTGGTTGAAAAGCATTATGGTAATATGGCAAGTCACATGGGCAAGGATAAATCATTGGAGCTTATGGGTAGACCTTATTTTTTTCGCTTAGAATAGTCTTTGAAGTTTCCAAATTTGTAAAGGAGTGTTTGATGTAATATCCAATTCCTTATTAAGGGTAGAATTTTAATATTAATCATGTAATTAATCTTCAAAGAAGCAGTTCCTAGTTATGAGGAGTTGTAACTATTCATGATATCCCTTGGGGTTGGGTTTGACCTGTGACATTTAAGGTTGGCCTTAGAGATCATATCAACATAGAGTTGTGGAGCCAAATTGGGAAGTGATGAGAGTTGGGTGAAGTGACATAAAAAGAGATTGATCAACCCTTGGTTCTGATGACCTAACCATGATGGTAGTGTTGGATTACCTTTAACATCCTAAGTATCATAGGAAGATAACCTAGGACTATTGACAATGTATCCAATAAATTTGATCAATAAAGTTTTGCTATTTATTTTTCCTTCAATTCTATATTTCTTTGCCATTATTCTGCAAGTTTAACAAGTGATTCAACTTATTTCCATGTTATACGATGATTTTACATGGTGAAATATCATATTCATCAACATCCGAGAACGGCATGTCACATTTATTGTGTTAGAAATTAAAAGAAGGTAAAGGTGTTAATAGACACTATATGTCTTTGCTAATTATCAAGGGTCCATGAAAAACTATGTAAATGGATTTTTTAAGTGGGATTCCATAGATAAAAGGTGACAATGATGCTATCTTTAGGGTGATGGACAAATTCTCCAAGATGACATACTTCGTTCTATGTAAAATTATGAGTGATGCATCTTATGTTACAAATTTTTTTTTCGAACATGTTGTGAAGTTGCATGAGATTCCTTTGAATATTGATAGTGATAGAGACTCCAAGTTCACTAGTTATTTTTGGAGGTTCCTTTGAAACATTTTAGGGACAAATTTGAAATTTTCTTATGCATATCATCCATAGTTTGATGACTAAATTGAAGTGGTCAATAAATATTTGTTGAATATTTTAAGGTTTTTGTATGAGGGATAGCCCAATAGGTATAAAAATCTATTATGTCATGCTGAATATTTTTACAATAATGCTTTTCATATTTCTATTGAGAAAATATCATTTGAGGTTAACTATGGATTCAATCCAAAGATGGTGGATGATGTTAGGAGCTTTGATGGAGAAGCTCAATTAAGTGAAATTTTTTTATACGAGATGAAGGATCTTCATGCTCAAGTGAAGTCTTATCTTGAGAACAAGGCTAAAGAAAGAGTTTTTAATAGGAATGGGAGAAAGAGGAAGCCATATTTTCCTATTGATGATGTTACTTGGATGCACATGAAGAAGAAGAGGCTGAGAGATGTTAAATTCTAAAAATTGAAAGCCAGGAAGATGGGTTCTTTCAAGATAAAGGCCAAGATTAATGATAATACTTTTGACGTTGACTTACCAAATGATGTGGGTATATCTTTTATTTTTCATGTTATAGTGCTTGTGCATTACTATGGATTGGTGAATGATGAAATCTTACAAGGTAACATTGAAAAATTGAAGAGGGCTATTAATAAGTGCAAATCTTCATAGAAGAGAAAGGAAATTGTACTTAAGGAGATAGAAGCTTCCAGAACTCATGGAGTAAAGATGCATGAGTACTTGATCCACTGGAAGGATCAAATTGCTAATGATGATATGAATTCATAAGATCAAACTTATTGAGTGGGGGATCAGTTCTCCCTACTCCCTTGTTCACTTGAGTTCACTTGTTGAAGGGTGGGAGAGTTGACATAGGAACATATCTTTGGAGATCTTTCTCATCCCTACAGGTAGTTGATTTGCAAGTTCAGGAAGCTAGAGAGATGTCTTTGTTGCAAGCTGTAAAAAGAAAGGGGGGAGGGATAGGGACATTCTAAGATAAACTTTGAAATGGTAGATCTGATGATAAGATCAATTGGAAAAAATTAGTTTTAAAGTTTTTATCTCTATTTTAGAATAAATGTAGTGTGTGGATTTTTTAGTTGAAAATGTGCATCAAGTTGCCAATTGTAATTGCATGTGGGATTGCTAGTTGTGATTGTGGTTAGAGTACTAGGTGTAACTGCCTACAAGAAGAGTAGCCTAGAAGCTAAAATAGTAGAGAAAAAAGAAAGAGTTGGAAGAGAGAGATTGCATGAGGGTGATATGCATCTTTGTGGTTATATCTATGTATGTGATCTTGGCCATATTTATGCTATGAGATATGGTTGGATTGAGCTTTGCATTAAGGACAATCATTATGAGTAGAATCCCATACTCTAAAATATTATTGAGCATGTGAGAGTTGTGATTTGTGATATGGAATTTATGAATCTATTTTATTTGTAATCTTCTTTAATATAATATAAGCTTGCTATTTTTCTATTTTCTAGTAATTTTTTATGTTACATAGTTTCTAGATTCAACATATTTGAAGGGTTAAAGAATATCAAAGTGACCTTTCTTTATTTAAACATTAACTTTCATTCTTGAATGCTGATAAAAGTTATCAAGAGTAATAAGCATTTCCTGCAATGCTTCCATTGAATTTGAACTTACGACAACATAATCAACATAAAGTAAGAATACGATAGGATTTCTTCTAATTGTAATTGCAAATTAAGTTGATATTTTTTGTATCCATGCTTCAAGTTCATCAATAAAAAGCCCAAATACTAGTAAGAGTAATAATAATAAATTAACTTGATCTGATATTAAATTAGAACATAATATTCTTTACTTTTTGTTAAATGCTATAAAATAAAAGATTTAAACTAAAACTAAAATTTTATTATGTTCATAGATCATCTAGATCAATTGGATAGTAGAAATATAAGGATCAAGAACTTAGAAGGAGGATTGAATATGTTCCTTAATTAAAATTGTTCCAATCATAAAACACACCAATTTTATGTTGTTTCCCAACTTCGGTATGTCCATACTCAAAGGGTAGAATCTAAGCACACCTCCAAACTTTGTTTCTTCAAAATGTGGTTTGAAGGGCATCACACTATACAAGCATTGAGCTTGACTCTGAAGTGTTTTGTCATTGTGAAACCACTCAACTTTGCAAGGTCCTAACAAGCTCAAAATGTGATTTAGAAGATCCCATAGCCTTTAGAAAATTGAGCTCTATACTAGAGTATTTTGACATCATAAAACTACTCAATCCCATAGGATATTGACAAGCTCAACAATGAAGTCTTCTCACAAGAAGCACATAAACCCCATAGCGATATAAGAATGAAAGGAAAAGAACAAGAAAAGAGTGTAAATAAATTAACAAATCCTTGCACTTTAATTTTAGTATAATCACAATCAAGTAAATGATATTATAATGAATAGAAAAAACAAAATTACTTAGAATAGCCAATGATAAGTTTTTTTGTGAATAGTGCTTGCACAATTTCGACGATTTTTGGATTATTTTATAGCCTCATAGTTTCCAAAAATTCCTCAAAATTCATGTAACAACTACCAAATTGCTAGTATAGACATCTACTTCAAAGTTTAGGTGTCTACCTAAGATAGCCCTCAATGTAGAAGAGATGTATGCCTATAATTGTAGATGTCTACTATGAGACGTCTTACTATAAACATCTATTGTGAAAGATAGATGTCTACTATTTCTAGTAGACATCTACTCTCCAAAGGCATTTTTAGATATGAAGCATTCGTATGTCCCTTGGGCTTGTTAATAGTCTTCAAAGCATCTTTACTTGATTTGTAGACTTCATTTCCATGTGTGCTCTTATCTAGTCTACTTAGTCTTCATTTTGACATCCCATCATGAATCTCATTTCTAAAGTTCATTTCTTGATTTGAATTTATTTGTTGATTAATTATTTAATAGCCTTGCAAAATTACAACCACATACACATTCTACATTTTCCATTTTCTTTAAGGTTTTGACATATCAAAAGGTCAACAATCTCCCTCTTTTTGGTGATGTCCAAAACTTAAGAAAATTGATTAGTTTGTTCCACAATATATAAATTATTTAGCTAAGGATGATACAAAGATGAATGATTAAAAAAATGTGCATCCTTTAGACAACACATACCCATTAAACCCAAAGAGACATAAGTAAAGCCTTGTGGATTTTAATATCACAAGCCATTTATGATCAAAGGTTGAGCAATGAAGATTAATAATTGTCATGTCTCCATACCATTCACTATATGGAAAGCATCAATATAACCATAAAGTCATAACTATTCCATAACTCATTATTATCATTTAATTTCCGTGTTCCAACCATCATATCACAATTATATCACAAGTCACAAAATTCTCCCCCTTTTTAGACATCATCAAAAAGTTAATGTTAAAGATAAACATCAAGACACATGACAATTTCTGATACAATATTTCTCTAACCAAAAGCTCATTCAATTTTCTCATCACATTTTCATATTAAGGATCACAAAATAAAACTACAAGAATTTAGCTACTCTATCGACAAAACTATGAAAAACTATATGAAGATCATGAGGCTAACCACTATATTTATAGGCTAGCATATACCCCACAACATCAGATATCTAACATCATATCTGGGCTCTAACATCCAATACCTAACGTCAAGGCTCTGATGTTAGGTATCTGACATCAAGGCCTATCAAAACCTTAAGGTTTACTACCCCCATGACTAAGAGCTTACCTCTGACAACTGCAAGATCAAAGAACGAGATGATTCAGATAAACAATGCAAGAGTTATAGGCTCAGGAAGGTTTTGGGCTTTGAAAATTGCACAAGCTCCTTGGGAATTATGGACTAAATGTGAAAAATTCAAAGTTTTTGAGGGTATTTATACTATTTTTGCATTGCATCGATGGGGCCTCATCAACACAACTATTGACCATCATTGATCAAGTCAAGACTTGAAAATTACAAAGAGATTTTGAATGAAATTAGGATCAAATGGAAGCCCAAATAGCCATGAACATGATGAAAATTTGAGAAGAGTGTTTTGAAGTCCTAAAAATTTAGAAAATTATGAAAATGAAAAGAGAGGATGAAGAATGAGAGTTCAAGGAGCACATAGTGGTTTGCACAATGGAATATGTAAAATATAGGATTGTAGCAATGTCTAAGGTAAGGAACTTAACTAACCAAACCAAGAGATATTCAAGTGGGTCCTCCCCATAGCAGGCACATGTCCTTGTTACCCTTGCATAACTCCAACTAAGGAGTCCATCCTTGTTACAAAGATGAATGATTAAAAAAATGTGCATCCTTTAGACAACACATACCCATTAAACCCAAAGAGACATAAGTAAAGCCTTGTGGATTTTAATATCACAAGCCATTTATGATCAAAGGTTGAGCAATGAAGATTAATAATTGTCATTTCTCCATACCATTCACTATATGGAAACCATCAATATAACCATAAAGTCATAACTATTCCATAAGTCATTATTATCATTTAATGTCCATGTTCCAACCATCATATCATAATTATATCACAAGTCACAAAATTCTTCCCCTTTTTAGACATCATCAAAAAGTTAATGTTAAAGATAAACATCAAGACACATGACAATTTCTGATACAATATTTCTCTAACCAAAAGCTCATTCGATTTTCTCATCACATTTTCATATTAAGGATAGACATAGTAATTTCATGTAAGGAGAGAAAATATATGCATGTCCATTTTTTAAGACATAGATTAAATTTCAAAGAGAGAAATTAGAAGATCAAACGTAGCAACTCATAACCAAGATTTTTATAAAAATAGTAGTCATGCATATCTCAAGATAGGTTAAAACATCTCATAAATTTATTTTTAAAATTCTCTAAGAAGCTTTGTTAGAACAAAGTGTGAATAACTTTTGTTACTCTAGTAGACTATTGGTAATGATTGAGATCTCCTAGGTAAGTATTATTTAACTCATATCAACAATCAGGGACTTAAGTACTTAAAAAGAAATATATTCTCAGTGTATAAGAGGTGAAACATTAATATTTAACATAATGACATATCCAAATAAATTCCAAAAGCTTACACAATTGAAGATTACTTTTAGGTAAAATATTCTTAAGGATTGAAAAAATAACTTACTCTTTTACCTTCAAGATTTTACCAGATGAATATAATTTTTCTTACCTACTAGATCTTAGTCACTAAGTATCATGTCTTAGAGAAATATCCATGGACTACCCCTATAGTGATTTTCATGTCCCCATTCCCAAATGGTGCTGCTACATAATGAAGATAATGTCTCTTCATGACTAATTGTGAGATTAGTATAACAAGATCCAAAAGGGAAGTGTAATTAAGACCCAAAAGGATGTGTTGTAATAACAAATGTTTCTCTCAAGGTGATCTTTGGGGGTTTGACCTAAGGCATTTATACCCAGCCATTAGAGGTCATGTTAGCATGGAGTTGCAGAGCTTGAAAAAGGTGACTAACAGGAGCTAGGTGAAGTAGGACAAGAAGTGGACTAGCCATCCATTTTGGCTAGTTGTAGACTTAAACTATGGTGTCAGTGCTAGATTTTCTTTAAGGGATAGATGCCGAAGGAAGAAAATCCCAAGGAACACTCTTAGAGCATGATCTAGATACACTATTCCACATCAATAAAGCATTCTTTCCTCTTTTCTTCTACAGTTTCCCTATTATTTTCATTACACATAATGTTGAATGTCACATATACTTGATGTTTGCCATGACATCCAAGGATGGGATGTCACATTGATGCTCCAAAATATGAAAAATTTTATGAGGTGCAAGCTTTCCCTACATATGTGCCTTAGCTTCTTAATACATCAATTGGAAGGAGAATGTTAATATCCTCTTTAACCCTTTTTAGATTTGAATCTTATTTTATTACAATCTTGATTTTTCAAGAATATAGAATGAACTAGTAATATTATAAAAATGCAAAAATAATATTAATGCTTAAAGTAAAGAAAATTAGTATGCAAAAATCATAACAATATTTAATTTTTGAATTGTTTGATCATCCATTCATGGCTCACTTTACCAATATACTCCTTTGAAGCTCATGGGTATTTGCAATGCAATACTAAGATCAAGTATGCAGATGAAAGTCTCATGTTAGTAGTATCTTATGATAAAAGATAAAACAAGTTTCCAATATAGATGTAATGTCTTTCTTTTGGTTCTTAAATATAGAGATTCCTTAATCATATTTATCATGAAGCTTTTTAAAATAGTATGAACTTGTAAACAGTTTAATAATTTATAAGATAACATAGAACATAAGATATAATTAGACTAACTTGAACTTTCTTCGAAACCTTTTTCTACAGCATCATACCTTAGATAATCATGATATACTAAAGAATTCATAAAACATGTATATAAAAATTTATCAAAAACTAGCCTATATTAAGTCTAGCAAGCAAGGAACTAAAAATGTACCATGACTTACCTTGCTTTTTGATATGAGAATGAATAATGGAGCTTGAGATGATGCCCCTTATTATTAAGTACCTCCTTACCATTTGATTCTCTTTCATTAGCACTTTTGTTAGTGTCCTCAACCTTGTGTGAGTTTCCTTCTTGGTCATATTCATGTTTCTCAAGATAGGAGGATTCATAATTTTTGATGATTATTGGTTTGGATTTCTTCAATATTTCAAAAGTTCAACTTCTTGCTCATTTTTTTTTCAAGTTATCGCACCCTACAAGATACACTCACTAGATTCCTTTTGATAAGACCAAGCATTTACACTATTTTATTCTATATGAGGATCAAGTTTTACAACAAAAGCATAAAGTACCATAAAGTACTGCTCATATGAATAGGGTCATCAAACATGATCTTGTTTAAAATTAAACTAGTACAAGTATCATTTTGAGAGTTTTCTCCTATGCTTTCAATTTTATGTTGATCTTGAGTCTTCTTATTTTTGCTTATCCTTTCTTCTTGATTATCCCTTCATTTCTTCTCATCTGAAGGGGTTAGAAATTGAACCTTAGATTTTATGTCTAAGATTTCCCTTTTTAAATTGGAGGATAAGGTATAAATTTCAAAGATTTTCTATGCATATTGTTCTTTAACTTTTTGACTAGATAATGTAAGATAAAAATTTCTTCACGTAACTCACTATATACTTCATCATGTTTACCTTTGATTCATCATAGATTGTTGATGAAGTTTTATTTGTAAGGGCAATACATATGAGATGTGAGTCTTTCATACTATCATCAACTTCTTCCTCACTTTGTTCTCCATCATCCTAGCTAGTGTACAAGTTTTTCTTTTTTGAATCAACTTTAGTTTTTTCTTTTCGTTGCAACTTGCCAATGCTAGGCAATTGAAGGTCACATGGCCTCTTCCACCACATACCTAACATTCTATGCAAAATACATCAAAATTTAAATTTTTAGAATCTTTTCCTTTCTGTTTACCTTTGAATTACTTGAGTCCTAATTGGTTGAAGCTTCTCCCTTTCCTTACAAGAAGTCTTTGAACACTTCTTGTTAGAAGAGCTATTTCATCTTCACTATTTGTTTCTTGTTGAACTTGATTCTTTTCTTTTGATGTTGATTTTAGAGCAATAAATTTTTCCTTTATTACTTCTTAATTTATGAGATTCATCTCATAAGAAATCAAAGTACTTTGAAGCTCCTCAAACTTAACGACTGAAAAGTCTTTGATTTCTTCCATAACAATGATCTTGGGTCTGAACATGAGCTGTAATGTTCTAATCATTTTTATAATTACATCACTTTCAAGTAAGTCCTTGCATATTCCCCTAATAGCTAAAACAAGGTTAATTGCTCTAGAGGAGTAATCCTTAATCTTTTCTCCTTCCTTCATCCTAAGCTTCTTGTATTTGCTTTACAATACTAAGAGTTTTGATTGTTTAACTATAGATGTGCCCTCATAAGTAGCTTCTAACGTTTTCCATATTTCTTTAGCAGTCTTACATCCAAATATTCTATTAAATTATAATTTATTCAATACATAATATAAACAATTTTTTTCTTTAAAGTCATACAAAAACTTATCTTTTTCTTCCGAAGTCCATTTGTTCCATGGCTTAAGAGCTTTTGAGGCACTATCGATGGACAATGTGTAGCCTTTAAGGATTGACTCCCATACTTCAAATTCCATAGACTCGAAGAAGCTTTGCATCATTGCCTCCTAATATGCAAGTTCAAATCCATCAAACATTGGTGGATTGGTGTAGGATGTCCCCTCCATAGTTTACTTTTGAATTTTGAAAAACCAACTTAAGAGTATTGGGTTCCAATACCACTTGAGGTTGAGAACTTACAAGGAGGGTTGAATAAATTCCCCAAATAAAATTTCACTATCCATAAGGACACATATATTTTACATGGCTTCCTAACTTAGGTACATCCACACTCAAAGGGTAGAATCCATGCACATCTCCGAACTTTGTTTTTTCAAAATGTGGCTTGAAGGTCACCACACCTTGTACAAGCATTGAGCTCCACTCTAGAGTGTTTTATCATTGCCAAACAAGTCAACCTTGCAAGGTTTCAAAAAGCTCAAAATGTGGTTTAGAGGATCCCATAACCTTTACAAAATTACGCTATGCACTAGAGTATTTTGACATTGCAAAACCACTTAATCCCATAGGATATTAATAAGCTCAACAAGAATGTCTTCTCATAAGAAGCACATCAACACTATAAGGCTACAAGAAAGAAAGAAAAGAACAAGGAAAGAGTGTAACTAAATTTCTAGATCCTTGTACTTGAAGTTCAGTACATTCACAATCAAGCAAATGATGTTACAATGAAGAGTAAAAAAAAATTACTTAGAATAGCCAATGATAAGTCTTTGTGTGAATAGTGATTGCATAATTCCAAAGATTTTTGTATTATCTTATAGTCTCAAAGTTTCTGGAAACTCCTTGGAATTCATGCAATGACTAACGAATGGATAGTATAGACATCTACTTCAAAGTTTATATGTCCACCTGAGATAGCCCTCAATGTAGGAGAGACATATGCTTGTAATTGTAGACATCTACTATGAGACATCTTGACATAAACGTCTAATGTAAAAGATAGATGTCTACTACTTCTAGTAGATGTATACTCTCCAAAATCATTTTGGGATATGAAGTACTTTTATGACCCTTGGGCTTCTCAGTAGTCTTCAGAGCATCTTCACTTGATATGTAAACTTTGTTGTCATCTATTCTCTCATCTAGTCCACTTAGTCTTTGTTTTGACATTTCATCATGGATCTTGTTTCTGAAGTCCATTTTTCAATTTGAAGTTCTTTTTTGATTAATTCTTTAATGGCCCTCAAGATTACAACCACATACGTACATTCTACATTCTTCATTTTCTTTAAGGTTTTGACATACCAAAAGGTCAACAAAATACATATGAGTTTTGAAAACATCGTTAAGAAAATTATCAAGTGGTCTTGGTAACATTTAGAATAAATCAACCAAATTTGCAACTATAATATGCCATCTATGTCTAATGTATTCTAATGTAGGACATTTCAGGGAAATGTTGTATTCATTTTCAATGCTATTTGTAGTGTACAATCTATACATTCATTCTTTTTGAGGAACTTTCAACCATCCACTTGTTTCAACTCTCAGATGATGAAATCTCATTCATGATGTGCTAATTGTGCATCCTTATTAATGAGGAATAGTGGAAAATAAATAATTTACATTTATATTAAGGCCTTCTCTAATACTATTCAAATAGAAATGTTTTTTTCTCTTCTATATTATCCAAAAGTTTTTAAAATACCTCTTATTTTACGAAATTGCAAACTTTGTTAGGATGAAACTAAAGAATGTACTTTTGAATATTTTATTATTTTTAATATTAATATTAATACTAATCCTTTAGTACATTTATGTAGATCTAAAGGATTTATTAAACAAATGAATTTGTTCAAAATGCATTAGTAGTAATAAATCCTAAGTATAATAGATGTGTCCAATATTCATGCAACTTAAAGACATCTTCCATATAATTTCCTAGAGCCATCATTTATAGCTTGAATAACTTATATAAAGATTGACTAAAGATTTTCTATTTTCTTCTAAAGAAATCTATTATGTAATATTATGATAATACATGTTCTTATCTTCTCCCACTTATAGTAAATATAATCAACATATCTATCTTCATGCTACTCATTGTTCCATCTTTTTGTATCAACTTGGAGATGTTGTGATCCCATTCTTACTCTGTTAGTTAGTGTTCTTATGGGTACTAGCATTGTTGGATGTAGATATTTTGTTTCATCATGCCTACTACCTCTAATACTTTTCTAGTAAAATTGAAGCTCTTTTTGTACTTGTAATTCATTTTTCCATATTTCAAAAACTTATTTTGTAATAAGTTTTCAAGCTTATTCTAAATTTATTATCCCATCAATATTATTAATACACCATTTTCCTAACCACAATCATCCTTGATGGAACTACTCTTCTTGTTTAAAATTTTAGATGATCTTTCCTAAGATCTAATTATTTTTATTTCCTAAGTAAAATGCTAAGAACTAATACATTTCTTAAACTTCCAATGGAAAAAAATTAGCCTCTAATAAAAATATTGCATATAGGACTTGAGTTTTATTTTGAATTCATTCAATAAGAACTGTTTTTTAATTTTTTTTAATTTTTCCCATGATTCTATATTAAATTTAAATCCCATACTACATATTTGTAATGCATCATAGTTTGGACAATTATTTGAAAAAGATATTTTGAAATTTTCTAAGTACAAATATTATGATTACTATAATTGTTCTTCATTGTATAAAAGGCCTTCTATCAATTCATTATGATATATAATGTTTCTACTTATAATTTTAAGAGCATTCTACTCCTAAATATCTGTAAATATCCACAATCTAAATTCTTTTATTATTTATTTAGAAAGTGTAATCTCTCTTATTAGTTTCATAAATTTCACTTTTATTTTTTCAACCTTAACCTTCATTTTTGTATATACACAAATTTTTGCACTTGATGTAACATCACTTTTACACTTGAACCTAAATATTCTATTAGTGTTGCACCATTCACAAAGATTAAAAGTTGTAGCTCCACTTTAATAACATGATTTTTTAGTATTAAAACACCATCAAGAAATCTCATGTTGCAACTTGTAACCTTCACCATCAAAACCCAAGGCTGGAATTTTATTGTAAAATGTGAAGATTATAATCCATGAGATATAATTTCACATACTTTAACTTTTGGGCTTAAAAGATGCCTTATAAGTTGTTATAGCCTCACTTCCCAAGTGAAAAATGTCTTCCCATGTATATATTTGAGCTTGGGAAGGTTAAAATTCCTTTTGGACTATCAAAATTAGCATTTACAAGGGTTTTATGGGGGGCATGACCATTACTACATTGGAAACACCCATGCCTAGCATTGGGAGATTAGGTTTTCGCCTTCCAATAATGGCCAGCATAGTTGCTAAAAACCTTCAGTGTTGCTGCATCAGGACAATGTTGGAGTAGTTGGTGTTTCTATTTTTTGCAAAAAAATTTAGCATTTCTTCAACAACTCCAGCATTGCTACAAAAGCATGGGTGGGAGAAGCTAGCATTGTTGGAAAATCCCATTTACTATTTATGCTAATCAGCATGGTTTTGGTGCCTTGGGAGTATCAAAACTTATCATAGATGAAAACTGAAACACCACAAAATTTTGCATGTTATAACCAATCTTCATCATGTAGCTTTCACCCCATGAAACCCAAGGCAAAAATTCATTGTAAATGTGAAAATTGTAATCTGTAATGGGAAATTTCACATACTTTATACTTTTGGGGCTGAAAAAAGCCTCGTAAGTCATCAAAGCCTCATTTCTCAAGTAGAAAAAGTCACCTAGTATCTATATTTGGGCTTGGGGGGTGTTTCAAAAATGCCTTTTGGAATGCCAAAAATGGAAATTTGATGAGTTTTATGGGGCATATGCATTTTTCTATGTTGTAAACACCTACAAAGGGTAGATCTCACCTACCCCCAATGTGGAAGGATGGGGGGTTTGGAAACTTTCCCCCTTTCAACCTAGAGACCAAATGCACAACTTGGAAACTTTTCCCCAACCTAGAAACTTTCCCCCCTTAGCTTTGAAAGTTTTTCCCCCAACATAGAAGTTTTTCCCCAGCCTAGAAAGTTTCCCTCCTAGTGTGGAAAATTCAATCCCCCAGTGTGGAAGCCACAAGAAGCAAAATTCATCAATTCATGCACTTCAACATTGACCAACCACTTCAACAAGCATGGTGGAGAGCTCAACATGGAAGATTCATTTTTAGCATGGAAGGTGTGTCCTAGTTACTATTTATAGTAAATGGAATGACCATGGGGGAAGCACTTACTATGTATAGTAACCCCCCAAATTTGGGGACCCGTCTCACCTAAAATTTCAGTCGATTTGCAGCCATTTTCAACAAAATTTATAGTTGTTTCATAGCCAATTTCCAGCCCCACTCATGGCCCAAAGGCCCTACAAAAGCCAACATCAAACATCATTGGGAGATTCCAAGAATTTTTAGATGGTTCAACAATTTTTGACACACAACCACTTTGGTAGTTTAACGATTTTAAGCAATTTGCATACACATAATTCAACACTTGGGGCATTTTCAAGTAGTAGAGAGCTCTTGTAAGTTCCCATACTCGCATTCTCTTAAACCCTTGCATAGAAGCATTATGGCCTTGAGATTTGGTGGATTTTTTGATGTCAACACTACATTTTTGTGATCTCCAAACCCCAACATGGAGCAACTTGGCATCCAAATTTTTGACCTTTTTGACTTCCAACAGTGATCTCATTAATAGATCCAAGGTTGCAACAATGAAGGAAGGTTTGATAACATCAAGAGTCGCTTAGCACCTAGATCGTAAAGTAGATCACATTGACTTCAATGGGCTTTGAACTCTTGCATATGTGAATCCCCTTTTTTGCTCATCTAGGCACCATTTGTACACATTTCTCTAACTTATTCTTTATTGTTTTCTCAATAAAGTTTTAAGTTTGAGTTTTGTGTTCAAACATAAATTTATTATCTATGCATTATTTAGATTTGTTTATATTTCCATGTTTTGTATTTTCTAAGTTCTTGGTTGATCTATTGAGCTAGCCAAGGCACCTTGAATCCCATTTTAATCATGGAGGCCTTAGGGATTCAAGGTTGGGAAACTACTTGCACTAAGGATCCTTGGTTTTCATTCTAATGATTGAGGTTTTCAATCACAATCGTTTTTTCTTAGCACTTGAAGAAGGGCCTTCACCTAAATTCGATGGCTAGATATACTCTTTTTAATATCATTCTGCAAGCTTTTTCTTAATTTTTTTAGCCAAAACCTTTGAAAAATAAATGTTGGTCTTCCCCCCCTATGACCAAAATTGTAGCATGGAAGTTGCTAGTGGTTAGGTTTTGTCTTTTCATAGCATTTTCTATAAATTTTATAGCCCAAAGCCAACATTGATATCTCTTTTCCCTTATTAATTTTTCTATTGCCAATATTTTATTCTCTAGTTTCTAGGTTCAACTCATCCATGAGTTGGCTTCCCCCTACCCCCCTTTTTTCCAAGCTAAGAAAATTAGTATCTACCTAAAACCAATTTTAGTGGAAAAACACCAACTTTCCACATTGGTTTTTAGTCTTTCTCCCATCCCATCCCCCAAATCAATGTTGAGGTAGGAGGTGTGAGATTCCCATCATATCACCCTTCCCCCTTTCCCCCCTTTGCCGACCTAGCATGAAAGCTGTTGGGAGGCCAACGTTGATGAAGTTTGAAACTAATTTAATAACCAAAATTTCTTTTATTATAAATTGAAAGCCATTTTCTAGTTTCCTGAAGCCAAAACTCCCAAAGAATCCAATGCTACCTTTAACCCACACACCCCCCCCACCCCGTAGCAAAAACCTTAGTGTCCAAGCTACAAGTGATTTGGGTGTTGGAATTTTACAACATTTGCTATGAATTCCTAGAGCAAACCTGCCATGGAAGTCTTAATAAACATTTAATTTTTTTGCCATATTATTCACCACTAAACTAACATTCATTTCCATACCAACCAATCCTACTTTTCCCTCCTTTTGGTAAAAGTTGGTAGTCTCCCAAAACCATCTTTGGAAACTACCAAGTCTCCATTTTAGTCTGCAAACTTTTTCATCTCTCTCCGATGTTGCAATAAGAAGCTATGATATTTCCATTATCTCATCCCCCCACCCTCCCTTCTTTCCCCACCCCCTACCATACTCATCATAGGGTTAATTGGGAGGCCAACTTGGATGAGGTTTGAAGCCAACGTGTCCAATATTCCATTTCTAGTAAAGGGGTACACCCCCTTATCCCCCACTTACTAGTGATTCACTTGTATTTACTCATATTTCCATTTATATCCTATTCTTAAGCAATCCTTAGCACTATAGCCATGCCTTTTTGAAATTCCACAAAATTGCCCTTCACCTTCATTGGCAAAGATCATAACCAACAAGTCATGAGGGTGTATGATCTCAAAGACCCTACTATCATTGAGTGTAGGTGATCTTTGAGAGTCATAGGGAAGAGTCCTGATATTATAGCCATTAAGAAAGATCAATATAACTTCATTTGTGTCAAAATACAAGCAAGCATGCTAAGTCAACAAATTGAAGTCAAGGCCAAAAGAGAGTTTGAGCTCATACACAGGAGTGGAAAGAGTGCATCCCTTCCCCGTATGAAGAAATTTCTCTTAATGAAGCCTATTCTGGCATCCTAGCTTAATTGATTACTATAGAAGAGGAAGATGACAAGCCTACCTTTGGGGAACAATAGGAAGAAGATGAATTTAAGGTAGAATTTGAGCTTGAAAATATCCTTGGTGGACTATTCAAACAAACATCCCCCAATGTCATAGAAACTTCTCCTAATGCTTATTTTTTCTCCATGGGCATGGTGCCACCATCTTCCAATCCTCCATACCCTACTACAAAAATTCTCAGATTGGTTGTAGCCACACATCAGACTCAATCAATGCCACAAACAACAAACTACAACACATCAATGTCATTTACAACATAGTCTCAATATGTAAAATCATCAACTATAGATTTTGCTAGCATAAATCTATTAACTACTCACATGGGGTCCACCATGAGACCCCCAGAAACATAAGGGTCACAAACCACATTTGTCCTATTTGTGCCTCAAGTACTAGCACAAACATCTTTTTCTTTGTTTGGCCCATAATCCACAATCATAGTGCAACCTTTTCCTTCTATCATGCAACCCATAACGAGGACTTAAGCCTTGCAAAAAATGCCACAACCTTATTTACAAGCCTCACAAACAATGGGGCCACCACAAGGCTTGGATCAAGCCATCCAAATGACCCAAGACCTTATGGAGGAGTTGAAGAGGGTTAAAGCCTCTACCACACAAACTATCAAGATTATGGACTTCTACTAGGACGATCCCATAAGTCTTATAGTTCCACCCTTGACACTTCCCCCTAGTGTGCCCATTCCCCAATTTAGCAAATCTGATAGAGAAGGTGACCCTAATGCTCACCTTATTACCTTTCAATCTAAATTTTTGCTCGTACAGCCATGGCCTTATACCATCATGAGGATTTTCCCTATGTCTTTGCCTAGGAAAGCACTTGATTGGTATTGCACATTGCCCAAAGGATCCATATCCTCTTTGGAGGACTTAGTAGATCATTTTTTCAACCACTTCAAGTATAACTTAAAGCCTAATACTATGCTTGACCAACTCATGAAAGTCAATCAGGGGCCCTTAGAACCCATACAAAAATTCATTCAACAGTGGAATGGATTTTTGAATGAAATACTAGAGCCCATAACAGAAGCCCACTTATTTTCCATATTCAAAGGAGTAATTAATGGCTTCATAAATTATAAACTCTACTATCTTGATTTATGGTCTTTTGGCCAAGCATTCTTTCAAACTAAAAATATAGAGGATACTACAGAGGCTAGCCATGATCCAACCTATATATCATATAAAAGCCAAAACACTCAAAGAGAGAAAGAAAAAAGAAAACAAAATAACACTATTGTAGCAACTGTAACTAAGGAAACCTAGACTATGAACCAAAGGCCAAAGGTCAACCCATCCAATACCCCCACCAATGACTACAATAACCAACCATTAACTTCTAGGACCACTACATCAACAACAAATATACTTAATTTTGAAAGCAAGAATAGGTCTAAATACATTACATTTCTATTAAAACCATTCGAGTTACTAAATCAACTATTAAGAAGTGGGCATATGCAACACAAACAAATAATTGAAGCCACTTGAAAGAAACACAAGAAACTATGTAAAATAGCAAAAGATCCTACTTGGGAAATGAAGGATGATCCCCATTTGCCAAAATAATTCAAGTTAGATTACTTTTACCATTATCATCAACTACCTAGTCCTAATATAGAATTTTTCCTTGCACTAAAGGATGACTTGCAAAGGATGATAAATAGGGGGAAACTAGTCTTAGTTGCTTCTAACCTAGTTTGGCCATAAAAGTAGTCAATGTAGGTCTATAAAGACCCATTGAATGCTAATGATATCCCCTATGTTATTTCAGCATTTAACATCGATGAAAATCAAAGACCTTCCTAAGAACCATTCGTGATTCAAGTACCCTTCTACAATGAAAAGGCTTCTTCAGCTTCCCATAGCTCAACATCCCCCTTCATTGTGAGAGTAACATCATGAATGCCTCCAAGGGAACCTTTTGTCATCAAGGTCTTCCAACCCAATATAACCCAAATAGCCATAGCCCAACCAACTACACAATGACCCCCTATGATGGCCAATGCTACTATCCCTTCCTTACAACCAACAACTAACAACCAAAAAACTATAGCCAACTAAAGAAAGAAGTGTAAGAAAAAGCTTGACAATAAGGAAGACAAGCAGATGGAGGCATGAAAGGAAGTGGGCCTGCCAAAGCCCACTCCCATTTTGGCTATACCTATGATGTCCTTTTCCCCATCTCCTTCAACCAATAAGCCATAGGAGGACATCAAAGCCCACAATCAAAACAACCAAAAAGAGCCACAACATCCATAGCCTAAAGTCAAAGTCCACATTTTGGGATGCATGAAGGAAGTAAAGCACAACTAGGGTGACAAGCCCATGGCCAACAACAAAAACTTCCCTAGTGCAATGGACCAAGTTAAGCAATCGCTTAAGCATAAAAATACTACCATAAGCTTATATGATTTGATCATGACTTCCATCACACATCGTGAGGCACTAGTTAAAATGTTGACCTCCATACCCATTAGTGAGGATATTCCTGCTAACGAGAAATCCATACATGCAGTGATGATTCCTCCATCACCAAGGGAGGAGAAATCAACACCCTTAACATTTCGCAATAGTGAAATTAAGGTTAATCCCCAAAATGGTGAAGTGGCTATAGCCACTTTATTCATAACCATACACATAGGAAAATTTAAAATACATCAGGTACATGTTGATGATGGAGCTGCAACCAATGTCATCCCATGCAGCATCATTGAACACTTAGGCTTAACTAAGCAAATACAACCTACAACCACCATAGCTCTTAATACCTTCAAAGGATCAAGAGTTTCTGTCAAGGGGTCTATGTCCTTGGATTTTGTAGCTAAAGAATAATTCCCTATAACCACAAACTTCTTGGTAATGAAAGAGATACCAAGATTCAACGTGATCCTCGGAAGGCCTTGGTTGGCTTAGTTACAAGCTATGTCCTTGCCCATCCATCAAAAAATTCACCTTCATTACAAGGGAGTTGAAATCATCATTAATGGTGACAATGTGGATCCCTTAGCTATCAACAATGTAGACATAGAATAGGGTCCAAAGTGGAGCTTCGAGAAGAAGCTCCTAGTCATGAAAAGCAAAATCCCAAAATGGCCAACAATGATAATGAATGACAATGGGATACATTATGGAATGAACTCCTTTTTAACATCGTAAGTGAAGGGGATGGTGAGTATAAGCTTGTATAGAGTAAGCCTTACTCACTCCCTAATCTTGCAAAGATTAGGAAGAGTCTACACAAGTGAAGTTTACCATAATCTTCTCATGCCTCTATGACCAAATGCAATGATAGCCAAATAGCCTTATTTTTATTTTGCACTTTATTATATCTTTTTTACTTTATGCACATAGCCCATGCATGTAGCATAAGTTTATTTGCTTTTTTACCTATTTGCTACAAGTTTTCTTTATTTTAACTTATGTTTTAAACATTAAAAAGTGTCTCTTTCAGAGATGGTCCACTATGACCTTAAAATGACATTCTCATCCGCCAAGACATTAAACTGGCATTTCTTCTACTAAGACATTAAACTGGCACTAACATCCATTAAGATGTTAAACTAGAATTATGGCCCACCATGGACTTAAACTAGCAACATAGCCACAATTACATAATATAACCTATGCCTGTGATGGCCTAAAACTAGCAAAATTCCCTTTTATTACTATATCTTACTTTGCTTAGCCTATTATTGCATTGATTAGCCATTTTATTTTATAACCATCAAAAACATAAAATAGCCATTTTCAATGTTTACAACATCTATAACATTCACTACTACTATAAATGCATATAGCCAAAATAAAAGCAAAATTTTAATTTAAAATTAAAATGTCCATAACATACATAGCCATAGCCATAATGTGTAGCAAGAATGCCAAAAAATAACAACCATCTATAACCTAGTTTTGGCTAATCATAGCCATCAACATAAAAATAAAAAAAAGCTAAACTGAAGAAGGTTGCTAAGTGGCATCTGTAGGAGGAAGTGGTGGGTCATTCCCACCTTCACCACTAGGGTTTCCAATGTCTCCTACGGTCTAAAATGCAACAACATGTAGTCAATTAGTAACCCATAGCCAAAATCATGACTTAAAACAAAGAATAAATCATAGAATATATCAAACCTACAAAGATTCTAGCTCCATTACTTCTGAGGCTAGATAGAGAAGGCCTTCCTCCAAACAATGGAGAATTTGGTCCTCTATCATGTTGACCCAGTCAACATCCCCAAGATCAACACCAAAGAGAATGTTGAACCTATCTATAGGAGTTCAAATTGGAGATTCATGAGTAGTAACAATTATAGAGGTTTAACCTACAACCTTGGTGATCTAAAGAGGTGAGGATTAATCCACCTTGAGGGTACTTTTGAAAAGTTGATAAGCACTCTCTACCTAGATCCCCTAAATGAATAGCTCTTTCTTCGACCATTCAATCAACTTCTCCTTAAGCCCCTTTAGGTAGGACCCATAATCAACCTTATACTAATGTTTTTCAACCTTTTGTGTCTTTTCCCAATCTAGGACCTAAGCATAGTGATCCTTCTAGTCCTCAGCCTTTTGGAAGATGAGGTCCTTTCTACATATGTTGCTCTACCATCTCCTCTAGGGCAGCTACTTTTTCTTGAATGACATGCTAGTAGTAGGCCCATGTGATCTACTTAGTCTGTAACTCCCTTGAGTTAGCCACTTGGGCTTCCACTAAGGCTTTATAGTCTCAGAGATCTTTAATCATGTCCTCCTACCTTCAAGTATTTTCCCTCAAGGCTAGAACTTCCTCCCATAGGGATTTGTTGGACCTCTCTAGCTCCCATGAAGCTTTTGTGCATGACATTGCTAAATCAGTGGTAGTATCGTATAGCTTCATGGATATATTAGACATATTAGAGGGAAGTCTATGCAAGGATTCTACCTCCATGTCTCTACTGGGGTTCCACTCCATGGACAGTACTACACAAACATAAAATACAATCATAGAACAAAACCTTAAATAGCCATAATGCAAACAAAGCCTATGATCAAAGCACATAAAAAAAAATCCTTACCTATCTTATATGCAACTTGATGTAATCAATCAATGATGTCCTTAGCCATCCTATGTAGGAACTCCACTTTTCCTAAAGTCTCTNTGAAGGGGTAGATAGAGAGAAACTTAAGAGGCCTATGGAGGAGGCACCCTTAGCATCAAACAGCCTACCTTGAAGAAGCTTAAGTTATCACAATAGGTAGTTGAAGGTATGCTTTGTTTAAATTTGTCTATTTCATGTTTTAAAATTTNTTTAAACAAAGCATACCTTCAACTACCTATTGTGATAACTTAAGCTTCTTCAAGGTAGGCTGTTTGATGCTAAGGGTGCCTCCTCCATAGGCCTCTTAAGTTTCTCTCTATCTACCCCTTCAGCCTCCATGCATCCTCATCTAGCATCCTGGACACTAGCAAGAAATGAGAGGGGCTCATCATCATTAGTACTATCAGGAGACTTGTACTACCTAACATCAAGATTCTTAGTGGTGAGGAATAATGTTTCATCCATCTCCTCTAGTGGGTCCTAGGCCTACACTAGTTGATAAATGTGCTTTATCCAAGGCATAGAAAGTTGGCTTGGATCTCGAGAAACCCATCACCCATTCCTATACACCACAAGAAATTTTGCAAACCTCTTTAGGTAACCTGCAAAAAATTTAGACTACATATGAATAATCATAGAGGTGTCAACACAAAGTATAAGGATCTCCTCTTGAAGCCTAGTAGCCAAATAGTAGCCCAATTAAATTTGATGTCCTCCATCAAGACCTTCTTAAAGGTCCACATCTATGCTAGGCCAATTACCTTCTTTTGTGATAGTAGCTTGGTAAATGCATGAGACCTAAATAAAGGATATAATTTTTTTGCATTAGGGTTCATGAAGCTATACATTGAAATTCCAGAGTGGCCCATGTTGGCACTAAGCCACTCTAGAACTTCCTCACAATGTCCCAATTCCCTTACTATCATGGTCGGAACCTTTGCCCCATCCACAGGGACACCAAAAAAGTCATGAAAGAGGCCAACACCTATGTCCATGTTCACCTTAACACCTTGAATGATGGTGCTAAAGCAACCAACCTCATCATCAAAGGAGTTGATGACATGTAGCATCTTCATAGTAGGAATGGAAGGAATAGGTGCCATATATACATCAAGCAAACCTACACGTTGGATGTTTGCTTGAACATATCCAAGCACTTTTTCCTCTAGCCACTCTTGTGCTAATGTCACATCACCAAAATTCAAGATGAGGGTATCCTCATGACATGAATGTGAAAGTGGTATAATGACATTAGTTGAGGTGGAAGGTCCTATGAAGTAATAGCCAAAGGTTACCATCCATATGAGCAATTTTAACAACCAAAAAAAGCAATTAAACACTTAAAGCCTTAAAATACTAGAAACTATATGTTCACCTTTACTTTTCTTCTATGGTGTGGAGGTTCTAGCTACAAGGGTCTAATCCATTCTATTGATATCTACCCACCAGTTATGCATCATCCCATGCATTTTTTGTATATAAGATTAAACCTAGTGGTATATTCATTAAAGTCCCCTCATAACTATTGATACATAGCAACTCTAATTTGGGGATTCTTAGTGAATTCATCCAAAGTAGTTTGAGCCACTACTAGGATTTGATCATTAATGATAAAGCCTTGATCATTGACCTTGTACCTGAAACACCGTGAAATTTGCAAGTCGGCCTCAGGCAAAGATTCGCAATTCAAGCAAGGGCGCAGGTCAGAATTCCAGAAAGGAGACTAAGACAGAGCAACACCAAGAGGCGCATGGCATCGAGTCCTCGACTTCTTGTGCAGATTCCTAATCTTTCTATGCTTTTTTCTGTTTACACTACNAAGGCTAGGTTTACACTCTGCTATACACGGAAGCGTAATAAGCTCCAGAACAGTCAAAGGCAAAGTCTAAGCAAATGCGACTGATCATCATACGCTCATCACGCAACGCAGCGTATCACAGTGTATCGCGTCGCGAAGCTAAACATTGTTCTACGCTTCACTACGCGCGGCTGCGTAAGCAAGCGTAAAATAGCTTTAACTCCATTGTTTCCATGTTACGCTCATACACGCAACATAGTGTGAATGAGCGTAATATAACCCAAAGACAGTTAAGACATGCCCGACGCGTGTCTCTTCTTCGCATGCACAATATGTGAACGAGCGTATTGTGCGTAATCAAGAATTTTGACGCAAAAAAAAAATGGTCAAACCAACAGTGCCTGAAACACTCGGGACACACGTCATCAGGGTTGCGCCTTTTCCACGGAGCATCACAGACTATAAATGTCCCAGTCGACAAAGACACAAGGGTTGGCAAATCAGAGGAGCAAAGGCATTTTTCTGAGCACTGGAGCACTTATCACCTTTTGAGTAGAGATATAGAGAGCAGCGCTTTGGAAATTGTTGACAACATCACCTTCCGGTAGAAATAGAGCACAGTTCGCTTTGAGCACCGGAAACAGGAGTAATCAGTCTGCTGGGGAAGATGCTATTGGTCAGAAATAGTTGATCGGTAGGCGTCAGAGCTTGACCTTCCTTGCATCTCGGCTTTAGCCTTCAAGGTAGATCGGACTTCTGTTTGGACAGTTTTCTTGTTGTTTTGTGCATTGCTTCACATCCAGTAATCGGGGTCTCCCCAGTGTAACGAGATATACGAAATACACATTTTTTAAGTCAAAGCGTAGATCTTAGAACTACGCGTTTCTCTTATGCCAGCCTCCTCTTATCGTGTTTAGCGTTATCATCGTTGCAATTCATCTACATCGTTTTCCCCTCGTTTTTGCGATTCCTCAAATCAGATCGTCTCGCTAGATATTCATCGGTCTACTGATTAGTAAGTCCCTGTCTGATCGACAAGACCGTTTAGGGCGCCGCAGATTCGTTTTTCCAGCATAGCCCTCTCACGGATCTGTGGTTAAAATTGTGTACATGGAATTTGTTCGGTAATTTTCCAGCTGTCGACGTTTTCCGTCGTTACAGTTTTTCTGGTGCTAGAAGGAGGGCCTCAGGCTCCGATCCAGATATTTCGGGTAGCCCTGTTAGCGATCTATACCCAAAATCGTAAACGTAATACTTCCAGGGAAGCTTAGGATAAGTCGTGTGGTGTAGATCGGTCGCAGCAACGATTCCTTTGGAATCCTACAAGGTAGAAAGCCTTTTTGTGCTTTTGTTGCCAGCCAGCTCTTAGATCCAATTACCAGTTACCATTAACTTCATCGATCAATGGATTCCTTGTACACAACCACAACTGCCATGGTCCCTACCAATCTAGGTGCCACATCTGTGAACCCTATCGCGGTCACCCGGCCAGCTCCGGGCGCTACAGGATCTCAGGGACCATGGCGTCGATCGTTACAGCTTCAGGGGAAAGAGCCCATCTTCACGGTTATAACCCTTGAAGAATACAACTTCATATGTGTTAAGATCCAGGCGAAGCTGGCTCTCAGCCGCATCGAAGTCGAAGCAAAACAAAACTTTGAGGTGGTCCACCGAGGGGGCCATGACTTCAAACCAACAGCTTACGACATCATCCCCTTGACCGAACACCAACATCAACTCATTACACAGTTGGTCATGGCCAAGGGCCAGGTGGCACAAGCTGTGGTGGAGCCCCAGTGTGGGGAGGAGGAAGAGGATGAATTTGCAGCCCAGTCGGAACATTCGTTCCATACTCTGAGCACCCAAACGTATATAAATCCTTTGTTTCCTTTCAATGGAGAAGCTGCACCTCTTGACCCAGCCATGACCGCGCAGATGCATTTCCCTGCCATGCCGTAGGCCACCGCGCAGCCGTCTGGGCCGCAAGTACAAATGCTCCACAATAACGTGGGGGTGGTCTCGTCACCACGGGTACTTAGCATCCTAGTGGTGGTCCCAGCGACCGTTGCGCCCCACTTCATTCCTCAGATACAATCCCACAACATACCAGCAATGCGCCCGGCATAGATCTTATCGCTTCTGCCCCCTCAAACTCAACAAATCGCTGCAGCCGCTCAGCCACAAACTTACGCCCAACAGCCTACCGTAGGTCAGTGGGCCAACACGGCGGCGCAACAAACCCAGTCTGTGGTGTATGGTGTGCAACCCCCAGTTGCACCTGCAACGTATGTGCCACAGGGGGTACCCCAGTATCCTCATCCTTATCTTGTGCAGCAGGCGGCGGCTAACCCCTCTGCGCAAGCCAGCGGGTGGTGGTCTTCACAGGCTCCCTTGCCTGCTGGGATCCCCGCCTCACAACCAGCTAGTCAACCTCGCTCGTCCTTTCCATTTCCTGGCGCCGCCCTCCCGGTCCAACCTCCCGTGCCTTCTGCGCAAACACCTCCGTTAACAGGCCTGGACCAAGCCTTCCAGTTGATATAGACTCTTACTGAAGAGGTTCGACGCCTCAAAGCCGCTGGGTTTGACACCGTTCAGATCATGGACTTCTATCAGGATGATCCGATTAGTCCAGCGGTCCCTATGCTGTCATTGCCGCCAGGGATGTCTCTGCCTCATTTCACAAAGTATAATGGGGAGGGAGATCCCAACTCTCACTTGGTCACGTTTAGATCTAAGTCCTTGTTGTTGCAACAGTGGCCACACACCATTATCCGAGTCTTTGCAATGTCCTTAACAAGGAAAACTTTGGACTGGTACCGAGCCCTCCCACGTTCCTCCATCTCAACCCTGGAAGAACTGCTGACCTAATTTGTGACCCGCTTCAAATACAATTTGAAACCGGAAGTCACATTGGATCAGCTTATGGGGGTGAAACAAGACCCGCTCGAGCCCGTCCAAAAGTTTATACAGCGCTGGAATGCTACCTTGAATGAGATCCGCGAGCCGATCGCGGACTCACATATGCTGGCGATGTTCAAGGGAGCAGTCAATGACTTCATTAAGTCAAAGTTATACTACCTTTGCCCCGATTCTTTACATCAGGCCTTCGCTCAAGTTAGAAGCATCCAGGATGTCGCGGAGGCCAGCAAAGACCTCGCGTATGTCGCCTATAGGAATGCACATAACAAGAACAAAGACAAAGGCAAAGCAGTGACAACGACAGTAGCTGCAATGACTGAAAGTGCAAAGACGAAGAACAAAAAGGCACCCACGACGCCTCCTGAAACCACGGCTGGTGCCGCCACCAGCCAAAACACAACTGCCCCTGAAGGGGCCCCCCAGCCTAAGCCAAACTTTGAGCATAAGGATCGCTCAAAGTACACGGCGTTACCTGTAAAGCATTATGAACTGTTGAAATAGCTATTAGGGGCAGGGCACATTCAACCTAAGAAGGTGTCCAAGAAGGCTCTGAAGCATCACAGACGTCATTGTGAACTGCTAAAGAACCCTTCTCTAGCCTTACCTAACGAACCACCAGTTCCAAGATCTTTCAGGCTAGACCGTTTCTGTGACTATCACCAGATGTGTGGTCACGATACGGATTACTGTTGGGCGTTGAAAGACGACATTCAACGTATGTTGGACGACGGTTCACTCAAGTTGGACAGCAGCAAGCCGACACGTCCAGAAAACCAAACATTGCACGTGTATAAGAACCCATTGAACGCAAACGATGATCCTTATACAATCACTGTGGTGAGTACGGACAGTGAGAAAAGGGAACCTCCAAAACAACCTTTTGTTTTGCGTATCCCTGCCAACTCACAAGGGGGGCCAACCACTTCACCAGCAGTCAGTGGGGTCTCGAGGCTGCCCTTCATTATATGGGCACCTTCTTAGATGTACTCTCAGTCACGCAGCAACAGCCAAGCCACGGCCTCGTCCACGCCCAAGGTGCCCTTCATCATCAGGGTGCCAAAACCACAAGCTACTCCTCTCACGTAGGGGCAGACCTCCAACTAAAAGCATCGATCTTCACCTCCCAAACAAAAGGGAGAGGACACATTAGTTAACGCAACGAAAGACCACTCTACCCTCGGCTTCCCTAAGCCTAGGCCCCTGGCTTCTGTGCCTTCACCTACGCCTCAAGGGCAGGATAAAGGTGCGGAAATGTAACCTCTCTTGGCAAGAAAAAGAGCAACCCCCTGACCAACACCGTTCCACCTTGGGAGATCCGTCTCTTAGGCCGAATGGAAGAGGACAAGGGGGAAAAACAACCTAGCTGGGAGAAGGAGCTCCTCGATGCATTTACGCAAGTCAAACAGGCTCTCAAACAAAAAAACACAACGCTGAGCCTTTACGACCTGCTTATGATGTCTCGAGAACACCGTGAGGCTATGGTTCGCATGATGACATCCATATTAGTGGATGAAAGCTTGCTAGCGGAAGAGGAAGCGATACATGCTAAACAACCTACGCCTTCCTCGCTGACCTTCCACGACGGGTCTATCAAAGACGACCCTGAGAAAGGCCAGGTAACCACTGAACCTATGTTTATCACTATCCGAGTCGGTCAATACCGGATCCGGAGAGTGCACGTGGACGATGGCGCAACTACCAACGTCATTCCCTATTCCATCGTGGATAGGCTGGGTTTGGTCGATCAGATCACACCCATGGTGACGGCCTGCGTAAAATCATTTAACGGATCATGGGTTCAGGTTAAGAGGATGGTGCGTATTGAGTTTGTGGCAGGGGATCAATTCCCAGCAGAGGCCACTTTCTTAGTCGTCGAGGAGATGCCAGGGTTCAACCTGATCTTGGGGAGGTCGTGGTTAGCCCAGCTAAGGGTAGTTTTGTCACCGATACACCAAGAGATACATCTCCCTTATGCTGGAGGGGAGGTTGTGATACGTGGTGAAGAAATCACCCCCAGGACCGTCAATAACATTGGAGAAGAATGAGGTTCGGAGATAGAAATGACCGATGATCAAACTTGTCTCCAAACCCCACAACAAGCTGACAGCAATAATGACGGTCTAGCTTGGGCTGACCTGCCATTTCCGGATGGCAGCGTAGAGGAGTCCAACCATAAGTCTCCTTGCCCTTACGTGACGCTCAACGTAAAGGACATCAAAAGACAATTGCGTATCAATGGTTGAACGACGGTCTTTGCGTACATTATCTTTTTCTTAACGGGTTATCACGGTTACTACTTAGCAATCTTATTTCACGTGTTTCCACCTTACCTTTGTTTTCGGTTCTTACGCTGGTCATTTACCTTCACGCTGTTGTCTTTCTCATACACATGGTATTCACGTTTCTTGATCACTTTAGCATAATTACGCAAAATACTGTACCAGAATCATTTACACTTGCTGTATTACGTCATAGCTCGCAACGGCCTTAAACTAGTTGCCAGAACTGTATACTATGACTCTTTACGCTTGATTACCCAGTAGGCCCGCAACGGCCCTAAACTAGTCGCTAGTTTATGCAAAACCACACCATGGCCCGCAACGGCCTTAAACTAGTCACTAGGTTACGCAGAATCCTGTAACAGCCCATGATGGCCTTAAACTAGCAATTACGCTCTATCACTATCACTTAGGTGAAATTTTCAACAATTACGTTCATACTCTACAGGCAAAACACAAAAAAGAATAAAACAAAATGTGTAACTGACATTTAACGCATCCACATGGTTTTATAACATGTCTTTTCAGTCATTCGTAAAATGATATTGCACTCAACATCAATAAAACTATGCGTAAATTATAATTACACATTTCCTCTACTACCACTATCACCGGTATCCCTTAAGTCCGGATCCAACGCTAGTGGATCGTCCTCCAATGGGCCGTCGTTTCTAGGAATGATTCTTTCACGAAGAATGCCCTCTTCACGAGGTCCTCGTCTCGGCGCCGGCTCCACGGGAAGATGCTCTTCATCGCTGCATTCTTCTCCTTCTTCTGCTTCTTCCTCCGCTTCTTCTTCTGCTTCAGCCGCTTCCTCTGCTAACTCCTCAGCTTGTTCGTCTTCCCTATCCTCGGCTGGTACCTAAACATAGTAAGCACCTTAACTACCCAAGACTTAACATCATCATTAGAAACGCAAACTAAGCAGCACGTAAACTCACCTGTGACGGCCCCGCTTCCGCAGCAAAGGGAAGCTTGTCCAGGCCAGCCCACAGGCGCTCCATAATCTCTTCCTTCGTTAGATCTGGCCATACGTCCTCTCCCAAGGCAGCTCCGGCCTTTAGTTTCCCCTTCTCCATGCTGCTCCAACGGGGTGGGTCCGGGAAGAAGGTAGGGATTGAAGCCTGACCCCCAGGGAGAGTCATCGCCCTTTCAGGGGATGCACTTACAGTCACCTGCTCGTCGAACTTCTTGAAAGCTTCGGAAGCTCCGATGACGTCCAAGAAGACTTCCAAGGACTGGGCCCTGACGGCAAGATCATGGTAGAGTTTCCGATAAGCAATACTCTCCCGCTTGTACAAGTGCTTGTGGTCCTTCTCCTTCTGCCCCCACTCTTGCACGCTTGTACAATAATCCCTCCAGTCCCAGCTTTTCTGGGCTAGGAGTTCTATCTGCATCTGCTGTTCGACTAACGCCCAACTGGTCTACACACTGTTTTTGATGGCTGTCCAATACCGGGAGTGGTCGACAATAGCGGTACGCCAGTCTTCATCCCCTGTCGCTCGCGCCTGTAGGAAGTCTCATTGTGATTTTAAGTCTCCGACCTCTTTGGTCAGAGACTTAGCCCTCTGTTCTGACCTCTACAACCTCTTCCATAGATTTTCATTTACGCCCCTACTTTCCCATAAGGAGCGCGTCGAGCGTAACACACATTTACGTAGTTCCTCATAAATGTGACATGGCACGGCTGCTTCATTGGATGGTGGCTCCACTATGTCCAGATTAATGGGCTCCGTGGGATCCCATCGGAGGCAAGCTCCTAACAGAAACAACCATTAAACGTTGATGACATATTACCACTAAGTAATACCACAGACTTATTANAACTTATTATGACCATAACGTACCAGCCCCAGGTTCGATGCACTCCAGGCGCTCGATCATGTCACTGACAACGCCTTCCATGAAGGTAAATTTGTCAGGGAAGTCTCTCCACGCTCTGCTCACAGCGACAGACGTGGATGCATCCTCTTCTCCTGTAGCGTAATTCCATCAAACTTCATCTATTTATAAAATCTTTCAAACTCGCTAACACACCATTACCTCTACCGGTGACAGTGGAGACTTCACCGACATCTTCGGTCGCCCTTTCCCTTTCACGCACTTGAGCCTGTGCATCGCTGGTTCTAGTAGCTGGGGCCTCCTCACGCAGCTGAGCCTGTACGCGGCTCACGCTAACAGCTGGGGCCTCTTCTTCCAAAATTGAGGCCCCCTCCCTACGGCTTAGTGATACTGCCCCCGTCTCAGGGGTCAGCTCTTCCGTAATTTTTACTGGTCCTGTCATAGTACCTTAGTATATCATTACAAAACATCTAAACAAACACTACGTAATACAATTTCTACACGCTTACCAGGTGGAGGCTTACTCTGCTTAACTTTGACTGCCACAGTTCGGCTTGCATCACTCTCAGGGGCCTCGGCTATACGGAGCCTCTTACGCCGAGCTGCAGGTTCTACGATCTCTTCCGCCACGCGTTTCCCTTGCGAGGCATCGCCAATGTAAGTGGCCATTATCCCGCCTATGCTGTCGAGACCTCACACTTGGGGCATCGCCAAACCCTTAGTTGTTATAGACAACGACTCCCCAATCCCTTCCGGTGGATCCTGCCCACGGGTAGTGCTAAGGATGTGGGCAATCCAAGGTTTGGACAGCTCGTCTCGGTCTTGCTGTACCCAGACCTCATTCCTTTGGATGACCAGAAACTCAGCAAACCACCGGAGGCAAGCTATGAAGAAGGCGTAATGTACGTTGAAACGGGACTCAAGCTTCTGGCGAAGCTTGATTATCTCATTACGCAGTCCCTTGGCAAAATAGCTTGCCCAATTGAACTGGGTCCCCTCCTCCAGAACCTCTCACATAATACAGGTCTGTTCTACAGAAAAGAACTTCCCCTGCGAGAGAGTTTTAGGGAAAGCCTGAGCCCGAAAGAGGGGATAAAGCGTCTTGGCAGCATCCATCTAAAATTTTTCACAAGGAAACCCTTTGGTTTCCTTCGGGATCCTCACCCACTCCTTCAGCCAATTTTGGAAGGCAACGCTCCTCTTCACCTTCTCACTTACGGGAGGACCGTCTGAGGGGACGCCAACGAGGTGCGCGAAGAGCTGAGCGTCGATGTTAAAGCTTACGCGCACGTTACGTATGCGTGTCCAGAAACGCTTGGCCTTTTCATTGAAGGAGTTGACTAAGGTCAGCATTTCACTAGCGGGGACATCAGGAGTCGCAGCTAGAAATAGGTGCATTAGCCCTGCTGCTCGGATCTTGGAGGTCACCGTGACTGGGGCCGCCGAGTGGCCGAGCGAGCGCTGTGCGTCCTTGATAATGCCGTAGTGAAAGAGGACGGCGTTCGCCTCACGGCCGGAAATTGTAAGGGTAATCTCTCGAGATTTCCTAACTCCACAACATGAAACGCAAATCAAACCAAAATAATATTACGCAATGTCCACAATTTACAATTATATTATGCAATAACTAACTACACAATAGCCTTACCGGGGCCAAATGGTAGGGGAAATGGTGGGAGTTCCCTCTGCACGTTCTCGACGGTAAGGGGAGGATCTAGGGTCCAGTCATCGTGCAGCCACCCGAGTCTTTGGCAACTCTCAAAAGCCCTAGCGTAATGGGTGGGGTACTCACGCATGTCAAAGCCGATCTGCTCTATGACACCAGCACGCATGTTGTTAGTTGCAGTAAACGCCATTATCGTCGTTTTGGCCCACGATAACACATCCCCATCTCCAACTAACTTATTGTCCTGAATAAAGAACCTGCACCATACAACATAGGCTTATTTTACATTTTACGCATGAGCTTCTCTTATATTTCACACCAACAACAGACATAAAACAAAACAGAAACATAGACAGTTAACAAGATTCGCTTACCCGCCTGCGTAGTACACCGTGCCTTGTGGGTTCTGGAAACAGGTCGAGACATGGCGAGCCACGAACAGCGTGTTATATGCATGGTAACAGCTGAATCGAGTCATTTCCCAGATCCAGTTCAAGCTCCTCAAGCCCTGGGCGCTCAGCTCTCGGTCCTCGAGAAGGCCCGTATCGATGGCTCCGTCCGTCAAAAAGGCCAGAATCCCTTTTGCAGAATCCGCTAGCAGATGCTCTAAAAGAGCACCGGCGATGTCGCCAGACAGGTCAGACCACACAATGATGCTGAAGTTGCGCAGCAAGAACTGCAGAAACTCCAGCGCACCCTGTCGAAACCATATGACCTTCCCTTGCAACCGCATGTGCGGGGGAGGGACATTAGGGACGATGGGGTTTATACAACACAAGACCCTGACAATATCCAGCACAATCAGGATGGGCTTTAGCACAACGCTGTACAGAAAACCCAATGCATACATTAACACCTACATTTACATTTGCATGACTAACACAGAAAACTCATAAACCACACTCAGCTATCCAAGCCGAAATCGCCCAAACCCTTGCAATAACGCAAGGTTCGTCCCTGACAACGGCGGTAGACGCAACCCCATCAAACCCTCGCATTAACCCGAGGTCCACAATTTGAAATCCACATTCACGCAAACAAAAATATACCATGAAAGTAGAGATTGAAATAAACATAAGCATGCAAGGAATGATGGTATGAACTATATTTTTAAGTTTTTCTTTTACAAATTTCTTTAACTTTTCTCCTTTTTTTTTTACAACATCGTTCATACTTTTTCATTTATATGTGTGTTTCCTAATTTTGTTACGTTTGTCACCCAGTAAGTGCTCCTAATGATGGTATGAACTATATTTTATTGGTTGCTAATATTTGGTTTTTACCTTTAAGTTATAATGTTAATACTAAGGTATGGTTCTTTTGATATAGCAGGCAATGAGTCCACATCATCCATGCATCCATAAATCTCTATGGTCTCTCTTAGTTTGGAACTATACGGTTCCTTTCTTCAAAATAAATAATAAGAACTATTAAAGAATTGGTGATTGGGCATTTCTCAAACTAAGGAAGGACTTAAGGATTGAAAAGGTGTGATTTCAAAGGTACTTGATGCATTTGTATTGGCCATTCTCTTGGTTGCTTGGATGTTTTCTTCTTGATTTTTTCTTACCATTCTAACGTTACCCCATTATTGGGAAGTTGAGCCAATAAAAATAAATATAATGAGTCTTTGCATGGTGTGGTTCTCACGAAAAAAAAATAGTGAAATTCTAAACACACCCCTTAGAAAAAATAATCACTTGGGCTACAAGCACTAGTTATGGGACTAAATAAATATTTTTTCTCTAACTAAGGCCCTTTCTCGCTTCCTACTTTCTCCTTTCCTGTTTCGTTGGAATGGTGGTGACTCTTTGATGAAGGCATTCTTGTTACTTTGGGTGCATGGATTAGCTGAATGTATTAATGCGAAGTCACTAGATGTGGATGGTTTGAGGCTAGATTTGGAATGAGATCTACTAAGTCACATTAACCATTAATACACAAGGGGTTGTACATCACCTTGTTCTTGAGACTCCATTCCATTCTCTTCTTTCCATCGTTCTTTCTCCATTGTTCACCTCCTTGCCGGTTGTATCAGTAGTCTATATTTTGGTTGATGCATTGTTTTCTTTTTGGTAAACTCTTGTACTTAAGAATTTATCTCTTGCTTCCAAATGACATTTCTAAAGCCTATGGACTCTTTGAATGTGGGATTGTCAGGGCATTAAGAGCATGCACCTACTTTGGGGAGGATCCAATGGCATTCCTATTTGGTGCATCCCTTAATTTCTTTCCCTTAAACATTTCTGCAATCATCATTTATTTTGTTCATTACCATCCCTGACATCCATTTCATTGGTGTTACAATTATTTCTTTTTCTCCATCTTTCTTATTCCTTATCTTTTTCCATTCTATCACTACCGGAGGTTTGCTCTCAGTCATGGGGGTCTTGGTCCAATTTTTTTGATTTTCTCTTAACCCCTACACCTCCGATAGTCACCAACATTATATCTCTGGATCCGCATTAGCCATATCACAACTTAGCCAATGGACCTTACACTGAGGCAAGGTATTAATTAAATTGTGATTTATTTACCCTTGCTAATATAAGAATGTGTTGTGTGTGCAAATGACAATCATACATCAATGGGTTGGATCTAGAGGGAATGCTTGGAATGGATCGGTTTCGAAGCAGTTTTACAAGGAACAAGATCGATGGCGCGCTTATGGATGGATAATGAAAGGTGCAATCTTGGTGTTGGAAGTAGTAGACTTCTTCTTTTCTCTCTCTCTTCTCTCTTCTCTCTTAGCTGCCAAATAAGGTTGAATGTCAAATGCATATAGTGTTCACTCTTGTTGTCATGAACACTAATTTTGTCATGTATCATAATGAAGATCCATTCACATTTCACCCCATTCACCATTAGCACCTTTCAAGTGAATAATCCCATACCTTCCCAGTATTTTGTAAGTAACTCAAGGATGAGTTTTTATTCAATCATGGGGTTATGATGAGCCACGATATCGCATATGCGATATCGTGTCCAATGTCGTGATATTGTGTACGTGATATCGCATCTCGTCGCAAGTTCTATAAATAAGAGGTGGCCTTTCCTTGTTTCCACATCTAGATCTAAACCTTTAGCCAAACTATAGCAGTTTTACCATTCTAGAGTTAGAATAATTTCCATGTGCTCACAGTAGGAGTCTCAAAGTGAATGGATCTTTATTTGAGCAAATTGTACCTTAGCACACATTTGTGTACGGCAATAAAGATGAACTTTCTGATAAACCTTACAGCATGTGGACTAAGCTAAATAGGATTTAATTACTATTAAATGTTTAAATGATTTCTTATATAATTAATATTTCTCATTCCTCAACTCTCCTAGTTAAGTGCATTCAGTACGACCACTTTGAGCACGTGTGTAGTGCTTAGTAACCCAGTAATGAGTAGAATTTGGTAATCCTAGTAGTGTTACACTGGTTCAGGGTGTGTACGGTAAGTGGAAATGGATACTGGTGCTAGGACGATTAGAACTTGGTTAATGAAAGTTAGTTATTTAGTCTCTTAACCTTTCCCCTATTAGCATAGGTGTTAAAAAGATAAAAGATATAAAAATCATACACCTCAAGCTTACTTAACCATACAACCATGACAATACAAGTAAGTATGGGAAGACAACGATTGATTAACCTTAAGTGTTTCATTAGGGTGCGTAAGCACTTAGTCCTTGGAGTTTGACCAGATTGCACGTGAGACAATCTTATTTGTATGGTTGAGTGTAGGGGTACCTCGCCACTCATCAGTTACCATATTTTATAGCCTTTATAGCCAAAACTACATCTTATTCTAAATTATGCATAAATTGGGAAAAATATATAAACTATGCAAAACTTTAGAAAAAGCATGATAAACTTGGAATAAAGTCATGTAGTCACAATAAAAACTTATTTAAAATAGAAAAGGTTTTTACTCTTCTAGAAAAAGAAAAATTAAGCATTAATATATATCAACCACTTCTATTTTGGGTAATGTACTACAACCATGAATTTTTCCTTGATTCATACAACAACAAAAATTTGTTTGAGCTCCAAACGGAGTGATTCTACCCCATTTGAAAGCTTAAATCAAGCCCTACCAGCCATACTTAGAAAAAATTCAAAACTTGTTCTATTTATGCAGAAAAAATTCATCAATTTGGACAATAATCTAAAAATGGTACAAGCATCCTTCTTGCACATGCCTAATAAAAAATTCATCAAAAATTTATTTTAAGTCCAATCAGAGTGATTCCACCTTTTTTGGAAATTTGAAGCCAAAACCTTTCTATCCATGACTAGAAAGTAGCAAAAGCCTTTTTCATTTTCTTATAAAAAGTTCACAAATCTACATGAAATTACAAAAGCAACACAATGTTAGGAAAACATCCATAACTTCTTTGTTTCAAAGTAAAATTAAATCTGACAATAGCCATTAGAAAGGTGAAATAAAGGGCTGCAAACCCATAACCTTTAATTTTACAAATGTATAGCCATTCTACCAAGAAAAAATATACAACTTTACTTTCTTTTCTATATCAAAACTTCAAAAATCTCAAACCCTAAATTTCATATAGCCATTAAGATAGTTGAAATAGCCAAAACCATTAAAACCCATTTAAATTCATACTAAAATAATGGGGTAGGATGTTGTTAAAATTTAATTTTAACAAATCCTAAAGCCTAAATTTGAGAAAAATGGCCACACCCCAAAGTTTTGGGAAAAAAGCATGAAATAACAAGCCCTATTTTCAAAATCAAATATACAAAAGCTAAAGTAATGAAACAACTATAGATCTTCATGGGAGTAGCCAAAATAGGAGATGGGATTTCATAAAATTCCTTTTTAATCCCTCTACAAAGGTAGATCTAAGAAAATGGCCTCAACATCTAGAAAGCCAAAAAACTAAAGAAATCACAAAAAAATAAAGGCAAAAATAGGTAGAATTGCCTACCTTGGAGTAGTGATAGATGGGGCCTAACTAGAGATAGGCTTAGAAACATCTAAAAACTCTTTAGAATGCTCATCCATCCTTTGGATTGTAGGATTCTTGCTCTTTTCCCCTCATTACTTAGGTGCCATGGTAGGCTCAACGTTGAGGAAGATGGAAATTAGGAGAAGATAAGAGTTCTATGCTAGCTCTTAGGGATATGGGAGGCTTCCATGGTAAATATTGGTTGTGGCTACAACAAGAATCTTTGCCAGATCTCTCCTCCATTATGCCATTGTTGTAGAATGACTATTATGATCAAAAAATGCAAAAATTAATATATAAAACCCATCTAAAACCTACACAAAACCCTAGCTACCAACTCAATGCACCATAACTATAAGTGCACTAAAGTATAAAGGGGAAACTCTAGTTCACATTGGTTTTGGGTGGGAAAATCCTTCACTTTTCAAAATTTTAAATTTTTGGAGTGTGGGCCCCACCCTATGCCTTCACTTTTGACCAAAACTTGCATCAATGTTGAGATTTTTACCAATTTTGACACCTAAAACATTATGGAAACATTAACCCCATGCATACATGCTAAGAATACCATGCCTAGTGTGGAAACATGCTTATCACTTTACAAATTCATTAAACTTACAAATATCTTCCTATTTTTGGTGACCCAAACCTACCATTTTTAACCTCGAGTTTTCAAAATTGGGCAAGACATGAGCAAGGCTAAGAACAATGAATTTCCATGCTAAGGCAGCAATTCCTAGCATGGAAGAGGGGGGGGGGGGGGGGAAA
>MNCI01025678.1:583785-597062 GCA_015680685.1 Gnetum montanum
GGATTTGATGTTTTCCAAGCTAGGGGATTCTTCTTCCATGATGATCCTTTCATCCTCAATGTGGATAGATGGGGGGAAGCCAAAAATGACCTAATGACCATTTCTTGATGCTCGATGACCCTTAGACCATGCTAGAAACCTTTGGAGCTTTTGAAAGCTTCAAATGTGGTAGAAATGGCATAAAACTCTCATCCCCCTCTCATCCACACTATGGCCACCATTCCCAACATGGAAGAAAGGGGGAAAATTACATACGACACTTAGAAGCCTCCAAATTATCAAATATTAACACCCAACATTGATCATCAACACTAACAACCCTGGAGATTGAAATGCATGTTCGATCGACCACTAGATCTAACTTTCTTAATTATGAGAGACCTCTTCCATGTGGATACTTCCACCCTTAGCATGAAAAAAAGGGAAAAACCCTAAAAACCCTCTCATAGCCCCCACAATGACCAAAGCTTGACCTTAGGTACTAATGGTCAATGCCAACAACCCTGTGAGCACTCATGCATAGCCAGATCAACCAAGAATGATCAAGAAAGATTTTTCCCTAATTTTCCATGCTAACCATAGAGCCCCAACGTGGAAAAATGGGAGGAAGCTCAAAAAATTCTTTATAACCATTGAGACAATAAACTTTCAACATTAAATGGCAGTATTCAATACTTGCAACCTTAGGGGCCAACATGCATGCCCAAAAATGACCAAAAGTGATCCAAAAGCTTTCCTCCAAATTTTCCACATTGAGCATGGAAGCCATAGCATGGAAAAATTGGGAAAATTCCAAAAAATACCTTGTGATCCCTGAAACAAGAGAATTTTAATATCAAGTAGCAACAGTTGACACCAGCAACCTTAAAAGCTTACATGCATGTCTGAAAGTGACCATAGATGATCAAAAAGCTTTCTCCCTAATTCTCCATAGTGAGCAAGGAAGCACTAATGTAGAAAAATTTTGGGAACTCCAAAACACACCTAGTGACCCTTAGAACAACCAAATTTTAACATCAAATGTTAGTAGTCAATGCCAACAACATTGTGAACATGCATGCATGATTGAAAGTGACCATAAAGCATCAAAAAGCTTTTCCCAAAATTTTTCACATTGAGCATGTAAGCCCCAACATAGAAAAAGTGGGGAAAGTCCAAAAACCACTCATCAACCTTCAAAAATTGTTTTTTAACACCGGGTGTTGACCATCATCATTAGCAACCCTAAGGACCTGCATGCATGACTAAAATAGATGCACAAACATGAAACTCTATTTGGCCCCCCACCNACTTAATACCAAACACTAGTCCTTGACCTTGGTAGCCCTAAAATCTAGCATGCATGGTTAATTAAGGTCAAAATTGGCCTAGATCTATGTTGCATGATTCTTCCATGTTGATGATCCCTTTTTCCATGCTAAGTGTGGTATCCCTAGTGTGGAAACTCAAGGGGAACTTGTTTGAGCCTCCTAAACACCTCAAAATTACATCAAGTCACCTTTCATGCACTCTAGAACCCTGGTAGTAGCCATTGGAGCCCTTAGACTTTACAAAATCGATTCGAAGTGACCAAAAATCCATTCCCCATTATTTTCCATGCTAATTTTTCCATCCCAACATGGAATAAAGGGTGATGAATCGTGGTTTTTAGGTGTTGATATTGAACCCTTGACATCAGATCCTTGATAACCAAGTGCTGATATCGGATCCTTGACATCAAACCCTTGATCACCATGTGCTAATATCAGACCCTTGACATCAGACCCTTGATACCAGACCCTCGATATCAGGTATATGATATCATAGCTTGGATAACGATATTGGATACATGATATCATGATTCCTGTGTAAGCCTATAAATACACATGAAGGGGGGAGTAAGTAAGTGTAGTAGTAGAGTTTTTTTGTTCATTTTTAGTTCATCTCAATTCTTTCCCTAGTGCATGCTCGCAGTGTCATGATTGTAATTGTATGGAACCTTTATTCGAGTGTGACATACTTGGACACACGCATGACTGGAAATAAAGATTAAGATTACTTCATCATTTCAGCATTCACTTAGTTTTAACTGCTTAACTATTATTGTTATTTATTGTTTTCTTAATTAATATTTCTTTACCTTCATTTACTATCCCTATTATTAAATGTGGAATGAGTATGACTTAATCACAAGCATTTAAGTGTGACTACTTGGTATCCTAGTAGCGTATCTAGGAGTGTTTAAGTAACATACGTTTGGTAGTGTACTTCTAGGGATTACCAAGCACAGGTTACTTAAACACTCCTAGATACACTACTAGGATACCAAGTAGTCACACTTAAATGCTCATGATTAAGTTGTACTCATTCCACGTTTAATAATAGGGATAGGAAATGAAGGTAAAGAAATATTAATTAAGAAAATAATAAATAAAAATAATAGTTAAGCAGTTAAAACTAAGTGAATGCTGAAATGATGAAGTACTCTTAATCTTTATTTCCAATCATGCGTGTGTCCAAGTACATCACACTTGAATAAAGGTTTTGTACAATTACAATCATCACACTATGGGCATACATTGGGGAAAGAATTGAGATGAACTAAAAATGAAAATAAAATACTCCATTACTACACTTACTTACTCCCCCCCTTCCTGTGCTTCCAAATGTGTAGTTATAGGCTTACACAATAATCATGATATCGTGTATCCGATATCGTTATCTAGGCTATTGTATCGCGTACCTGATATTGAGGGTCTAATATCAAGGGTCTGATGTCAAGCATCCGATATCAACACCTAGTTATCAAGGTTCCAATGTCAATGGTTCGATATTAGCACTTGAAAAACCACAATTCATTAAAGTGGGAAGCCAAAAAAACCACTTAAGGATGACCAAAACTACTAAGTTTTGACATGGATCCATAGCCCTTGACTCTAGCAACCTTGAGAGGTAACATGAACATTCAGTTGTGACCCAAGTTAGCCTAGATCTAATATTCTTGCTTCTTCCATTGTGAAGTAACTTCCCCAACATGGAAACAAAGGGGGAAAGTTGATTTTCCACTTTTTAAGACAAGATGGCACTCTTGGAAGCCAAAGATCTACATTGAAGAAGCCTAAGACCTCACAACCTCAAGATCTTACTTTTTTTACCTCATTTCAACCTCTAAAATTCATTTTCCCTATTATTCCATGATGGAGTGACTCTCCCAACATGGAAACAGGGGGGAAGGCCTTAAGTACCCTTAAACAACCTTTAAACAAGCCCCAAATTAGGTAGAAAATTGCAGAGTCAAAGTCTGCAATCCTAAGGGCCTAGAAACCTAGTCAAAGTGCTCCCAAATCATTCTAAATTCATAAAATAATTGTCCCCCTATTTTTCCATGCTAAGGATACTATTCCTAGTGTGGAAAAAGGGGGGAAAGCCATTTCAACACCTATTGACACTTAAAATGGCCTCAAATTATCTCAGAATGAAACTGGGAGATGCACAAGTTCCAAATATGGACTCTAGCTACTTGTTTGACCATATTTGACCTTATTTTTTATTTTATTTTAGTTCTTCATGCTACACCCCCTCTTTTCCACCTTGGCCAACATGGAAACAAGGGGGGAAGGCTTCAAAATCTGCTTTTCTGCCTTTACAAAACTCCAGAGTGCTTAATTTTGAGGGATATGACCCTATGTTACCTTGGGAAGGTCCTGGAACCTATGTTTTGGACCTCTAAGCTTCCAAAAACCTATTTTACTTAGTTTCCACACTAAGTGTCCCTATTTCCATGCTGAGCCTAATGTGGAAGCCTCAAAACACTTGATTTTTAGATTCAAATAGCCTTGATTGATGCCTAAACCAACCTAATAGCCTTGTAGCCTTGAAAAATAGCCCACTAAGCCCTAAAACTAGAAAAATCCTAATCATTTTTTGTGTATATTAACAAAATTTTATCATATATAACCTATTTTGCTTGATTTTTGCCTTATTATGTAATGTTTAAGCTTGATTTTTGACTTATGTTGCCTTGGTGACATGGTTGAGCTTTTATAGCCTTTATAAAACCTTGTATGTTCATTGCTTATCTTATTACAACTCTATTTGCCTTTGTTTGGCCTTTAAATGGTACAAAATAGTGGGGTTTGACCTTTTGTGATGACTATTTAACACCATATGACCATGGCCCGCTAAGGCCTTAAACCGGCATCATAGTCCACCAAGACTCTAAACTAGCTTCATGGCCCACTAAGGCCTTAAACTAGCATCATGGCCTACAAAGGCCTAAAATTGGCAAAATTTTGGCCTTTATTGACCATTGGTAGCTTTATACTTCTCCTTGTATGACCTTTATGTGATCTTTGTTTACCCCTATTAAATTGACCTTATATCACTAATGACTTTGGATGGCATTGATTGCATTAGATTTGCATGTTTTTTATGGCATTTTAACATTATTTATTTACTTTTACCTATGTGTCACTTAATATGCTTTTGGTTGACATGCAGGATCAAAGTATGAGTACCTAGAAGCAAGTTAATTTGCATTTATGTCTACATGGACCTCATAGTGATATTAAATGGTGTATCGACCCGAATTGCCTAGATCTTGAGCTTGAGAGCCTTGTAGATCATATAACCTCAATAGAGAAACCTCTAGAATGGCCTGAAAACCTAGTCAAAACCCTTGACTTAGAAGCAGAAGACATAATTGAAGATCCTCTAGTTGAGGTTCCTATCACAACACATAGTGGTAAGGAGAAAACCCTTAAACAAAGTTCTTCACTAGAGCCTCAATGTACCCAAGACATCACAAAATTTTTATAGGATAACATTAAGGCATTTGCCTAGTCATATGAAGATATGCCAGGCCTAGACTTTTGTCTAGTCTAGGACAACATTATACTAGATCCTAGCATTAGACTAGTTAAGCAAAAAGTGCACAAGATTAGACCTAATTTGGCCTTGGTAGTTCACGATGAAATCTCAAAGCTCTACCAAGCACGTTTCGTTAAGGTTGTCAATTACGTAGAATAGGTATCTAGCATAGCAATAGTAACTATGAAAAATAGGAGTATCTATATTTGCAGTAATTTTTGAGACCTAAACAAAGCAACCATCAAGAATGACTTTACTTTTCCTAGTATTAATCAACTTATCAATACTATAGCCGAACATGCCCTATTGTCCTTTATGGATGGATTCTCAGGATATAACCAAATTAGGATCAACCTAGAGAACCAACTTAGCACAAATTTTATGACCCCATAGGGTACCTTTTGTTACACCATGATTCCCTTTGGCCTTAAGAATGTTGAAGCAACATATCAGAGAGTCATGACTTATATCTTTAGTGATTACATGTTAGGTTTTCTTAATGATTATGTAGATGACATAGCCATGAAGTACAAGATAGCCGATGACCTTGCTAATGACCTAGATCTTTTGCTCAAATGATGCTTGAAATATGAGCTTAGGCTCAATCCTAAGAAGCATGTCTTCAATGTTAAGATCAATAAGATGCTTAGCCTTGTAGTCTCTAAAGCATGAATACGCGTAAATCCTAATAAGGTTAAGCCCATATCCAAATTGGCAACACCTACGAACCTTAAAAAGCTTTGGGGATTATAAGGTAGATTACAATTTATTTGTAGGTTTATTGGTAAGCTTAAGGATAAGTTATAGTGATGCAAATGCACAAATTAAAGGTATTGGTACTATTAAAGGTAAGAATAAAACTCTTCTTAAATAAGTATTTTATGTTGAAGGGGTCAAAAAAAACCTTCTTAGTGTAAGCCAACTTTGTGATTCAAATGTTGGTAATATCTTTTCCAAAGATTCATGCAAAGTAAGTGACTCTTACTCTAGAAAAGTTATCATGGAAGGAAATAGAGAAGAAAATGTTTATACTAGCATTTTAGGAGATACATTTAACCTTGAATCCAAGCGTTTGATTAGCAATACAAGTGATGTTCATACTTGACATAGGAAATTGGGTCACATAAACATAAACATTCTTTAAAACTTTATTTCTAAAGATATGGTTCAAGGATTGCCCAAACAAAAATATTTCTCTAAGAACACATGTGATGCTTGTTAGAAAGGAAAAGAAATAAGGGTAAGATTTGGTAAGAAAAATTACATCTCTACCTCACATCCCTTGGAACTACTTCATATGAACTTGGTTGGTCCCTCTCAAACTCTTAGCCTAGGAAAGAAAATATATTATCTAACCATTGTAGATGATTTTTCTTGTTTTACATCGGTTGCATTTTTATATCATAAAGATGAGGCTTTGAACATTTTATGAAAATTTGTACCCAGCTATAGAATGAGAAAGGATATGCTATCAAAATGATTAGAAGTGACAATGGAGGAAAATTCAAAAATGCCAAATTTGAAGAATATTGTCAAATAAATGGAATTCTTCATCAATTCTCTACCCCTAAGCCTCCTCAACAAAATGGAGTAGTAAAATGGAAAAATAAGATTCTAAATGAAATAAGTAGAACCATCTTGAACGAAAAAAAATTGCATATCACTTTTGGGCTAAAGCTATCAACATAGCTTGTTAAAGATTATTAAAATTTGGTTTGGACTGGAATATATTTGAACATGAGTTTCAAAAATCATACATACCAAAGCCACTACAATCATGCTCATATCAACTATTAAATGATTATTACATGTCTTGTATATCTTACTTGCAAGAATTATTTAACACTTTTTTCAATTTTTTTCTAATTAATTCTTAGTTAATCGATTCAAAGAATCATTAATTTGGAAAAGATATATTTTCCTTGTCAAAGCATAGATATATATCATAAATATATAGCTAAATTATTCTTAACTTATTTTGATATTTTTCCAATAATTATTTGGCTTTTCCCAACCATTTACATTAGATTAATTTACTAAAATTTAAACACAATGGCTACCCATGCTTGAGGGGATATTAAAGTCCACTTAAATTATTGTATTGTCAAAATGATTACCCTGGATTAAATTTAAATTTTTGTTACCAAACATAATCTTTTGATAAAACTAAACTTATAAGAAAATTATTTATTATAAAATACATGAATTATTTTATCATTAATTATTAAATATTTTATTATGTCCTTGGACCTTAAGAACTATTTTTTAAGGAACTTTTGATCTTGATTATATCATTCATAGGATTAAGTTTCAAGTTTAGTAAAACACATTCAAAACCTTAAAAAAAGACATTCATTAGTGCTTAGCCACTTTGTTAAATTTATTTTTATTTTGTATGTCTATTCGATAAATCTTGTTTGTTTTATCTATATAATAAAATCTTTGGTTTCAATTTTATATTTTCATTAAATACCTTGATTCATAATGCTCATCTCAGGCCTTGGGAGGATTGGTAGATGAGCAAAATTCTAACCTCTTCAAGTGGCTACTCCTATGATTTTTATTAAATATCAATTGAATTAAATTTTAAATCAAAACCTTCTCCCAAAGGAACTTTATTAATTCATGTGTTGATAGAAAAATTATGGTGTAAGCCTTTAAACTCTTTTGTATAATTATTCTCCATAAGTATGATTTGTTGATTTAATTCTAACTTCACTAATAGTTATTAAGAGGCATTTTATGATATGAAAATTATATTCAAAAGCATATTTTGAGCATCTTCCTAATTGATATTGAATTATAAAATTTTTTTTCCTTGCATTAGCAAAAAAAAAATATCATTATCATCATCCTAGCCTTGTGTCAATAAAATGGGGTCACCTACATGATTTTTTTTCTCATTTTTCTCTATGAAGGGATAGATCTTTGTTTATTTGTAATTTTTTCAAATCATCTTTGATTATTTTTTCCATGTCTTACTTGGTATTCCTCTTAGTGGCTCTTGTAGAATAGTGATGTAACAACCTCTTTTTATAGGTTCATTGTTTGATCTTCTTTGCACATGTTCAAACCATCTAAGCTATCATTCTTGTAACCTATCTAAAATAGAAAGATATATTTTATGAGAGCTAGGTTTCGATCCTTGGACTTGTGGGTTATGAGCTCACATGCTTTCGTTGCACTATGTTGATGTATTCAAAATGATGTTTTACCATTTCACTAAATGCTTGTGTATCAAAATTAATTAATTTGGAGATGTGGGGAATTGAACCTTGTGTTCCTTGCATACTAAATAGCCCATATTAATAAAATAAGATCTGAAGTATAATGACATTATTCTTGAAATCTTAACTATCAACCCATAAGAGGACCAAATTTATAAAGTATAAAATAATCATAATCAGAAACCAATGTAATCCTAAAAGAAAAATTCTAATTATGTAGGGCTCAAAGACAAGGAAGTTCTACCTTTTGGTCTAAGAAGCCAATTACTAGTTGACTAACCTTGTCTTGAAAAATAAATAATTATTATCATAATGCTAGGTGAAGAGATTAACTTTTCCCACAGAATAATTATGGATATGTGTTGGCTAGATTCTATCATGAAAAATAAATAATTATTAAGGAAATGTTAACGTAGTGGTAAAAACTCTTAATTTCAAAGCTAGTCATGGGCTTAACATTGAGTTATAAAGTTCTAATTAGACTATATATCTTGGAGTGTAACTATATTACAATTATTTTATGTTCTAACACTTCCTATAAAATACATAATTATTGTTATAGTATTGGGTCAAGAGTTGAAGTTTTTTATATGGGAATTATTATGGGTATGTAATGGCTCAATCAATTACATTGATAAAATTTGAGGATAAACAACTACAATATCAAGAATTATTTAACATTAGTTATGATTTTCTCTCAACATAAAAATCAATTTTATAATTTTATTAATTTAAAAAACAAAAAAAAATTCTCTTTGCCAAATGGTTTTCCTCATACTTTCAATCAAAAATTTTCTATTATGAATAACTCATTCATGCATCATGCATTAAAAAATATTAATATTGCAAAATGATTCTTTGCATAATATTTATTTTTAATTTTAATAATGTTGTATCAACTAGAAAATTTCTCTAACCATGCAATAATGAAGGTAATAGGTGAGAAAACAATAACATTAACATAAAACTAACAAGAAAAATTATAATTACATGTTAAATAACAAACCACTTAAGATTAGTGATGAGTAGTGGATACCCCTTATGCCCAACCATATGTATCACAAGCGTTCATGCATAATCTGGTTGAATTCTATGGATGAACTAGTTGTGCATCTAGATCATTAAGCATCGATCACAATTCATTGTCTTCCCACTCAAACTAGTGGTAGATTTGTCACGTATGGTTTAGGCCAAGGTGAGGCATATGATAGTTGATGTTGTTTTAGCTTTATGCTACTTCTAACGATAATTGAGAAATTAATTATTTAATCTAATTAACAATGGGAAGGTAAAGTTAAAACTAGCCTATAGGTTATGAGTGTTCATTCTTAGCTTGCCATACACAACCTAAACCCACATATCCACTATAGGGATTACCAAGTGTTATGCTACTGGGTGAACCAGGCGATAGTGCTACTAGGATTACTAAGCAAATACATGTTTACACTTGAAACTAGTCATCCTCATTCCACTAATTGATTAATATGCATGAAAATGTAAATATTAATTAAGTACATGAAAAGTAAATTGCATTGAAAGGAAATATATTCTAAGTCAAAGTGTTGTAATGAATAGGAATCAATCTCGATCTTATTGTTATTCATGGATTGTGTCTAGGTACAATGCCATTCAAATAAGATGCCATACAACTAACCTAGATTCACACTACATGCACTCACTGATTGTTTTCTAAGACTAAAAAATAAAACTACAAGAGTTCAGCTATTCTATTAATAAAATAATGTGATGATCATGTGCCCAAGTGTTGTATTTATAGGAAAGCACACATCCCACAATATCGGATATCCTATGTTGAAACTTGTGCTCTAATATGGAGGCTAAGATATTAGGTACCTGATATCTTAGCCTACAAAAAACATGATTTATCATACCCCCATAACTGAATGAAAACTTATCCTTGACTGAATAAAAGGAGGAACAAGTTCTTTACAAAATATTGAAAAGGTATGGGATTATTAACTAACTCTAACTACTAACTAACTCTAAGTGCTACATTATAAAATTTTATTCAAGTGGATGCAAACAAAATGACAAGGTGAAAAAAATGTTGGATAGACATTGAAGATTACAAAATTTATAGAGGTATTCAAAAAGCCACTGAAGATGATTCTTCTTATTGCCACTAGCGGTGGTAGACTTCCAACCTTTATTGTTATGTTGATGCTTCTTTGTTTATGCATAACATTCTTGAAGGATGGGCTAAAATTTCTTTTCATCATCCCATGATCTAGTAATCATCTAATGTTTGAGCTATAATATTGTATGTGCTACAATTTGTTCATGGGAATATCCTTCATTATTCCTCTCTTGGCTTCGTTTTCATGCCTAGAAAATGACCTTCTTCCTTAGGCAATTCTTTTGGCATCACCTACAGTCACCAAAGGATCAACATTAGTTTTGATAAATTTTCCTTAATAATCAAATCTTTTCATATCCCTTTGTTTACGTTGAAGCATAAGGTTATGACAACATACTATGACCAAGGCTATGAGGTAACTAAAAATCATCAAGTTGTTTACATTATTTTGATCAATTACTATTAGTTATCATGATGTTCAAAAATAGGATGTTGGAAAATTTTCAAAAATCTTAAAGTAAACATCCCTAGCCCCCATGTCTAATGAGCATAACTCCAAAAGCACATAAGTTTTTGAATAATTAAAATCAAAGGTATGATTCAAAAGATGGCCAAAAAATATTAATGGATATGGAAATAGAAAAGTAGGAAAAATTAATGAAATGAATGAGAAGTAGTCCCAAAATTATGCATAAATGTAAAGAAACTATCACTAATGTTTTAGAAGATGTGAATGTTTGTTCAAAGCCATGATCAAAAAAAGTTATGCAAGTGGATCCTTCCCAAAGAAACATCCCATAATAATTCCCTTGCATAGCCACTTCTATAGATGGTTGTGGACACCCTAGAAGTTAAATGTAGACCATGCCTTTTTTCCAAACAATATACAATTGTTGATGAGACACGATATCGCGACCATTGTGATATTGGGTCATCCCATGCGATATTGCGTATGCGATATTGCAGTGCACCATCATATCTATAAATAAGAGGCGGCTCTCCCTTATTTCCTTATCCTAGGCTAGAAGTAGGGAAACTCTGGCAGATTGATCACTCCAGAGATAGAATATTTTCCATGTGCCCACAGTAGGAGTCCTAAAGTGAACGGATCTTTATTTGAGCAGCATTGTACCTGAACACAAGTTGTGTACGGAAATAAACCTTGCAGTGCATGGAATAGGATTTTATTTAATGTTATTTATTGCTTTCTCTCTCAACCCTTATCTCCTAGTAATGTGGAATGAGTACGACTTGATTACGAGCATTTAAGGATGTGTACGGATAATCAAGGAATGGATGCTCATCGCAACATGGAATGAGTACGAATTGATTACGAGCATTTAAGGATGTGTATGGATAATCAAGGAACGGATGCTCATCGCACTTAGGCTAGATTAGATTCTCTCAACCCTTTCCTCCTAGTTAAGTGCCTCAGTACGACCACTTCGAGCACTTGCGTTACGCGTGGTAATCCCAGTAACAACTAGCGTTTGGTAGCCACAGTTGCATCAGTTCAGGGTGTGTACGATAAGTGGGAACGGATGCTAATGCTAGGTAATTTAGACTTAGTTCATTAGTTAGAGTTAGTAATTAGTTTCTCAACCCTTCACCTTGATAGCATAGGAGACATAAAACATAAAAGACCACAAAAATCATATACCTTGGACTTACTTAACCATACACCGTGACAACTACAAGTAAGTCTGGGAAGACAATAAATAATTAACCCTAAGTGTTCCATGGGATGTGTAGGCACTTAGTCTACGGAGTTCGACCAAATCGCGTGTGCTACGCTGGTTTTGTATGGTTGAGTGTAGGGGTACCTCACCACTCATCATTGGCATCGTTGACAGGGACTAAGTGTTTGTGCACCGAATAGAACATAAAGGATATCACTCACATCGTTGGGAGCCTAAACGAACCTTCAGGTTAATTAAAGAAATATTTATATAACGGTAAAACTAGCACACTCATAATAATTTCATCTTCTCATAAGAGCAATTCACCACCTAGGGACAATAAAAAGAATAGTTGGCAATCACAAACACATAACCTAAATCTGCCAAGTCCTCAATAATACTGAATAGTATATACTCATCCTGATGAGTATATTCCAAACTTTACCTTTATCCTCCATCAAGACAAATAGCTATGCTAGAGGGATTTGCAAGGTAACATCGTGTTACCTCCAGATCGATCAGTTTCTAACATGCTCCTCCATGCTTTGGCAAAGATTGGCATGACTCAGCTCTATGCTGAATACGTTGTAGAAGATTTTGACTCAAGGGATTATTATCCCACAGAAGCACAACATATGAGGGACTCAAGGTAGGAGAGCCAACATACACTGTTGAAGGGAAAAGAGGTCCCACCCATCCTTAGTGAAATAAGAGATGATGGACCCATTATAACGGGTCCTCTAACAAATGATGTTCCCCCTCCTAACGATGGTGAGGAGGTGGGGTATCAAAACTTACGATCAACGATACATAACCCTAGTTCTGATGCCCGTGAACATCAACTGTTCATGGAGGGAACAACAACTCATACTAAGGACGGGCACTTAGATCGTTACCACGATCAGGGCCATAGTAGCTAAAGAGAAGGTAGGAAGCATCATCATGGTGATGGTTCTCCTTCCGCTTCTCCTTCATCTCATCACTCACCCTCTCCTTCCATATTTGGGTGCAACCATCACGAGCATAACGGAGAGGATAAAGGTAAGAAAAATGAGAGACCTCGACGAGAGAGTCCAAAGAGAGGACAAGGGCATGAACGAAGGGAAAGTAGGGAACAATGAAGACATCATAGAATTCATGAAACAGATGATCATGATGAGCCCCTACTTGCAACCCGAAGTATGCTCAACATAATGGAGGTAGTTAGGATTCTAACAAGGCACCAAAAGGACAGTCGGATCAAGCATTTAGACATGAACAATATCCCACACTTTGAAGGGGGATACAACACTTATCTGCAACATCATTTACAAGCATTCCATGATGCCCGTTCCTTGAAAAATATATAAAATGAGTGGAAAAAACTTAAGTTGTTTCCCAGGACACTCACTAAAGAAGCATAGAGTTAGTACCGGTCCTTAGAAC
>MNCI01025678.1:597309-627126 GCA_015680685.1 Gnetum montanum
TTCGAAGGAAGGGAGTGAAATTTTGTGATGAGGAGGATGAGTCACCACTTGAAGAGTTGGTGAACAGAAAAACCTTGCTAATCCAAAAATTAACAACAAAAGTATCAGCTAAGATGGACCAATTATGGGATTCCTTAGACTCTAGACTTGAAATTGTCTTGAAAATTGTAGAGGAGTCTAAGGAGGAACGAAGTAGTGATAAAGGTAAGACAAAGCAGAGAAATTCAGGCCTTACACATAACAAGGGTAAGGGGAAAATTACTATCTTCGATGAGGTTGTGGATTTAGACACAGAAGATGATGGTGGATGTGAGATCTGCCATTATGATAATCCCAAGGGATGTTGTCCAATCATCTCACATTTACAAGAGTCTAGGGTGTATGCACTTAATCCAAGACTTAACCAACGGCAACCACCCTGAAGGTTACCTTATCCCCAAGGTAACCCAAGGCAGTTCCACCAACCACTAATGTACTATCCAAGTGGAACTCCACCACAACCCATCAGGTAACATCAACAGTGACAATACCCATAGTCATGGGGGATGCCACCACCAACACAACAGTACCCTTACCGGCAGCCCGATCCATATGGTTATTATGTGCAGCAACTAGTTTCTCCAAGTGACTCTATGAGTCACACAACTTTCCAACGTCACTAGCAAGTTCGGGAGTACTTTAGGAGGACTCCTTCTCCTCCGGGAGGCACCCCACATATACACCATCCTCCAACTCCATCTGCACCTCTTCCACCTGTAGTTCCCATAACACCTCCTCCTCCAACAGTGCAAGGGGAACTCCCTACTCAACCGCAACAACGTAATGCTGCGAGAGCTATAAATATTTAACCTGCTACTAGTTCTAACATCTATAAAAAGAAAAGACCTTTCTTTAGAACCAAAATCCTAGACAAGCTCTCACAACAAGCAGTTGAGTCTAGGTACACTCCTCCATCATATAACACTTCAGAGCACCCTTTAGTCCAATAGAGCTTAACACATACGGTTATGTTAACGCATACCGTAACCGACTGGATCAAGGTAGGCCACCTTCCCAGGAAACTAACTGATCCTAGAAGTCCCTTAATCTATCTACAAATTTCCAGGAATGAACCACATAAGGCTCTTCTTGACTCAGGTTCCAGAGTCAATTTAATATCATGAGAGATGTATCAAGCCTAGAACCTATCCCAACATAAGAAGAGCAACATCCAACTAGAGTTGGTAGACCAGTCCATCATCATTCCCTTGGGATTGGTGGAGGACATTGTTACCACTGTGTGTGGTTGGTCCTACCCAGCTGACTTCATGGTGATAGCAGTTAACAGCAACAATGGGGACTTCCCAATTATAATGGGAAGGTCATGGCTAAGTATAGTAGATGTGTACCTAGGGATTCATAATCTTTCCTTGGAAATTTCTAAGATAAAAATTTATGGAAAGATTGAGAAGAGGAAAGTTCCATGCATCACATACAGCGATTCATCGGGTGATGACATGGAGGAAATGCCTCCATGTAACAGGTGTGCCCTTGAAAATTTGAAACAAAGATGCCTATATGTAGTAACCACACAACAAGTAGTAGATACCCCATGGTTGACAGCTACTTGAAAGAGCAAACAAATATGCATGAAATGAACTGAGGAGACAAACCATGCCAATAATGAAGGCATAGACACGTTGGAATATGAGCATCACCAACTCCCACCTCTCAACCTGAGATCATCAATTGGGAGGAGTTAGGCACTTCTACAAAATTCAAATAGACGTTTATTATTTTGGATCTCTCCCTTGCAATTCAGTCATGGGGGAGATGGCTACCTATGCTAATCATATGGGGCCCTCAGTTCTTTTCAAGTTTTTGTTTTACACATTTTTGTTTTATGCATTTTTGTTTTACAAGTTTTTTTTAACACATTTTTGTTTTACAACGTTTTTGTTTTATAAGTTTTTGTCTTACACATTTTTGTTTTACACGTTTTTGTCTTACACATTTTTGTTTTACAAATTTTTTTAACTTTTCTTATTTTTCTTTTTCAACATCGTTATACTTTTTCATTTTTTATGTACGTGTGTTATCCACCCTGTAAGTTTGTGACCCAATAAGTGTTCTGCATGATGGTATGAACTATTTTCATGTTGATTGCTAATGTTTGGTTTTTACCTTTAAGTCATGATGTTGATACTAAGGTATGTTTCTTTTGATATGATAGGCAATGAGTTCACTTCATCCGTCCATCCACCAATTTCTATGCTCTCTCTTGGCTTGGAAATGTACAGTCTCCTTCATAATAAGAACCTTAATGAATCAGTGACTAGGCACTTCTCAAACTAAGGAAGGACTCAAGGTTTGAATAGGGTGTGACTTCAAGGGAACTTGATGCTTTTTTGTTGGCCATTCTCTTGGGTGCTTGGATGTTTTCTTCTTGAGTTTTCTTGTCATTTCGATGTTACCCAATTATCGGAAGTTGAGACAATAAAAATAAGAAGTCTTTGCATGGTGTGGTTCTCACGCATAAAAACACAAAACAAAAAGTAAAAAAAATAAGAAATAAAAAAAACAAACAAAAGAAAAAAAGAAGAAAGAGAGAGAAAAAAAGAAGAAAAGTGAGAATTCAAAGCACACCCCTTAGATGAAATAATCGATTGGGCTACAAGCACTGGTTATGGAACTAAAAATGTTCCCTCTAACTAAGGCCCTTCTTGCTTCCCATTCTCTCCTTGTTTCATCAGAATGGTGGTGACTCTTGGGTGAAGGCATTCTTATTACTTCAAGAGGATGGTTTGGCCACATGCATTAATGCGAAGTCACTAGAAGTGGTTTGTTTGAGGCCGAAGTTGGAATGAGATTTTCCAAGTCACTTTAATCATAAACTACACAAGGGGCTATACACCACCTTGTTCTTGGGATTCCATTCCATTCTATTCTCTCCATCCTTCTCTCCATTCTTCACCTCATTGCCAGTTGTATCATTAGTGTATATATTTTGGTTGATGCATTGTTTTCTTTTTGGTAAACTCTTGTGGTTAATATTTTAACTCTTGTTCCAAATCACATTCCCAGAGCCTATGGACTCTTTGTATGTGGGTTTGTTAGGGCATTAAGGGCATGAGCCTGCTTTGGGGAGGACCCACTGCCATTCCTCTTTGGTGCACCAGTTAAATTCTTTCCCTTAACATTTTTGCAATTAATTTTATTTTTTTCATTTCCATCTTGACATCCATTTCATCGATGACATAGTTGTCCCTTTTTATCTATCTTTCTTACTCATTTTTTTTCTCCATTCTAATGCTATCAAAGGTTCACAATTAGTCATGGGGGTACGGGGCCTGATTTTTTCGATTCTCTCCTAGCCCTGATTTTTTTCAATTTTTTCCTAACCCCTACACCTTCGGTAGTCATCATTAATACATCCCCAGATCCGCAATTAGCTATACCACAACCTAGCCAATGGACCTACACCGAAGCAAGGTATTAATTACATAATGATTCATTTACCCTTGCTAATATATGATTGTGTTTTGTGTGTGCAAATGGTGATCATACAACAACGAATTGGATCTGGAGAAAACACTTGGAATGGAGCCATGCTGGAAGCAACTATGTAAGAAGTAAGATCGATGGCGCACTTACGGATGGACAACGAAATGTGCAATCTTGGCGTTGGTAGCAGCAACACTTTTTTCTCTCTTCTCTCTTAGCTACCAACTAAGGCCTCATGTCAATGTAATAAGGTGTTCACTCTTGTTGTCATGAACACTAGTTTTGTCAAGTCTTGTAATGATGATCTGTTCACATGTCATCCCATTAGTTCCATTCACCTCAATAATCCATACCTTCCCAATGTTTTGTAAGAAACTCGAGGACGAGTTTTCATTTAGTCATGGGGGTATGATGAGATGCAATATCGCATGGGCAATGATATCGCGTACGCGATATCGCAGCCGTTGTGATATCGCGGTGCGCCGTCATATCTATAAATAAGAGGCAGCTCTCCCATGTTTTTTCATCCTAGGCTAGAAGTAGGGAAACTTTGGCAGATTGATCACTCCAGAGATAGAATATTTTCCATGTGCCCGCAATAGGAGTCCTAAAGTGAATGGATCTTTATTCGAGCAGAATTGTACCTGAACACAAGTTGTGTACGGCAATAAAGACGAACTTCCTAGATAAACCTTGCAGTGCATGGAATAGGATTTTATTTAATGTTATTTATTGCTTTCTCTCTCAACCCTTATCTCCTAGTAATTTGGAATGAGTACGACTTGATTACGAGCATTTAAGGATATGTACAGATAATCAAGGAACGGATGCTCATCGCAACATGGAATGAGTACGACTTGATTACGAGCATTTAAGGATGTGTATAGATAATCAAGGAATGGATGCTCATTGCACTTAGGCTAGATTAGATTCTCTCAACCCTTTCCTCCTAGTTAAGTGCCTCAATACAACCACTTCGAGCACGTGCGTTACGCATGATAATCCTAGTAATGATTAGCGTTTGGTAGCCACAGTGTCATCAGTTCAAGGTGTGTACAATAAGTGGGAACAGATGCTGATGCTAGGTTAATTTAGACTTAGTTCATTAGTTAGAGTTAGTAATTAGTTTCTCAACCCTTCACCTTGATAGCATAGGAGACATAAAACATAAAAGATCACAAAAATCATATACCTCGGACTTACTTAACCATACATTGTGACAACTACAAGTAAGTCTAGGAAGACAACAAATAATTAACCCTAAGTGTTCCATGGGGCGTGTAGGCACTTAGTCTATGGAGTTCAACTAGATCACGCGTGCTATGCGCGTTTCGTATGGTTGAGTGTAGGGGTACCTCACCACTCATCAACTATCTTGGTTGGGATGTTGTACCATACTACAACAAATCATTGGGCTTATAATCACATGCAATAGTGATGTGAAGAATGGAATAAGAATGGATTATAGAGATGGGGATGTAACATGCTTTACCATGTCCACAATAGGTTCTTGTAACAAATGTGATTAAAATGATCAGCATACATATCTGTCCAAGTTCAGACCAAGTCCATAGCATGAATAATGACCTCACATTGATGTGTTCCTTCTTGCTAACCATCATGAGCTCACAACCACCACAAAGAACAATCATCACTCCAAAAAGAGAAGAAAGAAGTAAGGGCCTTAGTTAGAAGGGAGCCTTTAGGCATGGGTAAGATGTCCTTCTAGCCCCATAACCAGTGCTTGTAGCCCATTATTGTGTCTAAGGGGTGTGCTTTGAATTTCCATTATTATTCTTTTCTTTCGAATTTTATATTTCTATGATTTTTCATGGGAACCATACCATGCAAATAATTTTAGCTTCCTATTATTGGTCAACAACAAAGTGATGATACGTTCCTAGAGGAGTCATAAACCACATGAAGAAAGTCAAGAAGAGAATCCAACAAGTTTTCTTGAGGGCATATCTTGTGTCATTCCCACTAGATTGTTTCCTCTTTCTTCAAGGTATAATGATCATTGATTGATTTTAGTTTCATGAAAGAAGAAACAAATTTTTTTCATGATAAAGTACCTTTTATTTAGAGAACTGGAGGGATGGATGAGGTGGTCTCACTACTTCACACAATTACCTGCCCAATCATCTTAATAGCATAGCACAAAAACCCAACACATAGCATTGACTTCTGCATCATGACTTGGCAATATTATTAATAAAAACATAAAATAAATTCATAAAACAAAAGGAAAATGACTCAAGAAAAGAGAAAAATATAAAGAAAATAAAAATATTAAGAAATGAAAAACATATGAAGAATTAAAAAGTCTTGGAATAAATAGAAAAATTATAAAAAAAGTTGAAAAGCCCTTGATTTAGAATGGGGCATCTACCCCATGAATAAGCATAAAAGCAAGAAAAGATCTAATAAGTGGATTGGTTGATTCCATGCATCTTTTAAATGGTTTTTCACTCTTATTTCCAAGCCACTGGATGTCTTCTAGTTTAGTGGCTACTACATAAACTGGTTTTTGCTCACACACTTGTTTCAAAACTTTATTGTGGGTTGGTATAGAGGTTGTGTTAATATTTCAAACTTCCAACCCACAACTGCATCCTTTATCATTATTAGTGATGCATGGAGGTTTTTGTCTTTCCACAGTGATAGGTTCATTATTTTCATCCTATGTTAGAGTGGTGATGGTTGTTGACTTTTTTGTATGATCAGGAAACATTGTTTTTGTGAGGAAGGATGTTGCACTAGATTGGCCTTGTGCAAGTTTTGATGCACTAGGAGGTCTATGAGTTTTGTTCTTATGTGAGGAAACTACCCTAAAGAAAGAATGTATCCAAGGTTGTGGTTGAGATATACCATAATATCATTTCCATGTATGTTCACAACATAAGTAGCATTCTTTCATTAATGTTGTGGTGCCAAACATTCCTATGTTATTGGTGATGACATGTGATGGAGGGAAGTATGATAATATTAAGGATATGATGGAGGACAAGAGGCATGAGATGGTGATGCCACAGAAGATGTTGTGAGTTGATGCTATTCAATAGAGTGGTAGTAATGATTTGAGGTAGAACTAGTTGGGAAAATAGGTTGTTGAACATAATATCGATATAGATCCATTTGGCAGTAAGGGTAGTATTGGTTTGATGATGGCCTCCTCCATGACTGTGGGTTTGCCACTGCATTTGATAGTATTTTTGAGGTTGATAACAAGTCCCACTAGGATATTATTATGAGAAAGGTAATTTCCTAGGCATTTGCTTTTGTACAAACTTGGGATTCAAAGTAAAAGCTCAATACTCATGTAGATGTAACATAACTAGGAAATACCCCTTTAGATGGTCATATAGGCAAATGTCACATCCATCATCATCTTCTATGGTTGAGTTTATAGCCTCTTCTTCTACAACTATTTTTCCTTTTCGCTAATAAGTGTTCCTAGCTATTTCTTGGTTCTTTTTCCTCTTCTTATTTTGATCACTTGATTCTTGTTGTGTTACTCTCCCCTCTATGGTTTTCATGTAAGTTGTAAATTTTTCATTCATCAACTACCACATCTTATCTATCCTTAATTCAAGCTCATCGATAGACTTTTGTATTGACAAGGTTTGTTCTAAAATCATCTCATCAAGAGCTCCCTCTTTTTCCTCATCATAGATATGAATCCTTTTCTTTTGAAGAGTTAGGTCCCAGTTATATTCCTCTACATTCTCTCATTTATATAGCTCTCCTTCTTCTTTTTGCCACTTGCTCAATTAGCCTTTGTATCTAATGAGCTTTTAATTCAAATAACTAACCTTGGGCATAAATCCCAAGGGTATCCCTCATTTGATTATGAAGACCATATATGATGTGGAAAAGTTTCTCTTTTTGAGAGAAATCATGGTTGCAACATCTATGTAGTATCGAATAGTACCTATCCAAGGACACATCCAAGGGTTCATGATTTTCTTACTTCCACCCTTGGATTTTTTTTCTCAAATTGGACACTCTCATTAGGTTTGGTATTTTTCATTGTAGAGCTCTAGCAATGTGGACCACTAATTGATTGAAAATAGTTCCAATGATTTATACCAACTTTCAACTTCATCTAGTAGCATCCTAGGAAACAGCTTAAGCTTTTGCCACTTACATTTAATGATTTACAAGGCACAAGCATCATGGAAGGCTTGTAAGTGATGTTGTGGATCAGAATTATAGCCTCCCCTAAATTTAGAAATGTTGTCCATATCAAGCCATTTGATGCAACTATCCCTTTGATGCCTTTGGGGTATTTGAACTACCTCCCTAATATGTGTTAGGGTTCATCTATACAAAACACGTCATGGTGATAATCTATATTTCTATTCATCTAATTGCGATGATCTTGTCTATGCTCATTTTGATGTCTTTGATTTTTCCCTTCTATATTTATCTTAACCCCATAGTGGAGCTCTATCTTTATACCTACATTCATCTTCATTAGAACTAGACATTGAGGAGGAAGAGGAAGATGAGAAACTAGGAGAATTACCATGGCTCCTATATTTCCTCCTATGGTCCCTTGATCTATCTTTTCTAGGTTTAGATAAGGTCTTGAGCCTTAAGGATCTTCTTGTTCTAGGACTTTCTCCATCTCCTCTAAGATTGTCTACACTAGTTGAATGTAGTACTTTCATGTAGTACTAGTCGAAATGAGCATATGAAACCCCTGCTTGAGGTTATTCACTCTAATTCTCTTCAATATAGAACCTATCATTTCTACCATGAGTGTTCTCATCATACTTGGTGCTATGTGAGAACACATCGTTTTATCATGTGTGACTTTAAAATATTAATATTTTCTAAAAAATAAATAGTTAATACTTTTATAGTGATTATATATAACCAATATAGATAACTAGCACCACCCCTGATAACAGTGCCAATGATGAGAAATGGGTACCCCTTATGCCCAACCATACAAATCACAAGCATTCAAGCACGATCCATTTGAATTCTATGGATGGGACTAGTTGTGTATCTAGATTGTTGAGTATTAATTGTAGTTCGCTATCTTCCCACTCAAACTAGTGGTAGCTTTATTATGTATGATTTAGTCCAAGGTGAGGCATATGATTTTTGATGTTTTTTTGGCTTTATGTTACTCCTAATAATAATTGAACATTTAGTTATTTAATCTAATTAACAATAGAAAGATAAATTCTAAACTAGCTTATGAGTGATGTGTGTCTATTCCTAACTTGTCGTTCATGTCTTAAACCCATGTATCCACTACTAGGATTACCAAGCATTATGCTACTAGGTAAACCAAGTGATAGTGCTACTAGGATTACCAAGTGAATATGTGTTTAGGCTCAAAACTAGTCACGCTTATTCCATCAATTGATTAATATGCATAAAAATGTAAATATTAACTAAGTACATGAAAAGTAAATTGCATTGAAAGAAAATCTATTCTAAGTCAAAGTGCTACAATGAATAGGAATCAATCTCAATCTTATTGTTGTTCATGAATTGTGTCCAAGTACAATGCCACTCGAATAAGACATTGTACAACTAACTCAAAATCACACTACGAGTATTCACTGACTGTTCTCTAAGACTATGAAATAAAACTACAAGAGTTTGGCTACTCTATTGACAAAAGAATGGGAAAATCGTGTGCCCAAGTGTTGTATTTATAGGTAGGCATGCATCCTACAATATTAGATATCTAATGTCAAAACTTGTGCTATGATATTCAGGCTAAGATATTGGATCCCCGATATCAAATACCTAATATCGTAGCCTAGCCTATGAAAAGCATGATTTATTAATTAGCTAGTAGGTTCTATAAATAATGAAGAACAAATATATCAATCAAAATATTTAGTTTTGGAAAAGTTGAAAATATTTATTTTAAAAATTATGTAATGTATAAAGCTCTATGGATACATAGCTTGGGGTTTATGATTAGAAATTTTTAAAAAATGAAATATGTGAAAAAAAATTCTTTTTAGATAAATTCAAGGTTAAAGCTCAGGTCCTATATGTAATGAATTTATTAGAAGTTAATATATTACTATTAGAAACTAAAACATTGCATTAGCTCTTAACATTCTATTTGAATAATAAAAATAGCAATAAAATATCAAGAATGATAATTCAAAATCCAAAAGCAAATATTATATCATGAAGAAAAATTATGACTATAAAATAAGATATTAAAAATTTTGATATCATAATGAATTTAAACTAAGTATAAAAATTTTTTAAAGAGAAGGTTTCACAAAATGGCAAAATAAAGTGCAAAAACAAATAAAGTTTCAATCTTATTAGGAACACAATAGAGATGACATGTATGATGAAGTGGAATATTTATATGAAACTATTACTCTATCCATGATAACATTCATTAGTAAAGTAAAAATGGGATCATAGTTTAAGCTAGAAGATAGGATAATCTAAAATATGAGAATAGAGTATGTCGATTATGTCTATTAGACTATTGAAAAATAGCTATCTTTAAAAAATGTAAATCTCATGTCAAACTTCATATAATCCTTTTAAGATACTAACTTTACTTCTAAGGCATTATCTAGAAGAAGTTTTTTATCTACATGAATATTGAACCATTTATGGTAGTTAGGATTTATTACCATTAATGAATTATATATAAATTAATTTGTTAGGAAGGACCTTTAAGTATATATATATATATGTAATTAGACTTCAATTTCAGTTTATATTTCATATGTTTGGCTGAGAGGCCAATTACCAGTCATAGATCAGTAACACTAAATAATATTTCACCTACAATATCAATAGATTTGTTCCAAGAAATATATGACTTCTATGCTTATATCTTCTTATTGTAATGTATAGGGAATAAGATTTGGAAGGCCATAGGAAAATGTATGAAAACAAAAATCCATGAAAATTTAAAATATTTTGCAACTTTAGATTTAGTACCTAAAACACCACTAATTTCATCCTAACACTAAGTGTGAGCTACCAAAAGTGGCTCAAATCGAGGCACATCCAAGCTCAGTTTTCAACATGCAATTCACTCTCAGGGTCAACCATAGTTAGGCAATTTTTGCACTCAAAGAACCAGCTTCAAAGATCAAAAATTGGTGTGAAATGTATCATTTTCATCTNTTTGCACTCAAAGAACCGGCTTCAAAATCAAAAATTGGTGTGAAATGTATCATTTTCATCTTACTCACACACAGGTCACGCTCAAGTCACACTAAGCTCACGTTGGCAGCGTGAGTCCAGTGTGAGTACTGATCACACCCAGTCAAAAGCATGCCAAACACACACTAAGGACACACCAAGACAAAATAAACTCATGCTGGAAGCTTTTGTGAAACAAAAATGTCTCAAATAGACACAAAACCACTTACATCAGCACCCTACAATAGTAAATCCATGGATCGAGAAGTTCCAAGCAAACCTGAGTCAATTTCTCTTATTGTACACTATCATTTTTATTGTAAATTTTCACCATTTGTGAGCTTGTCAAGCTCTTACGCTCCAAATTTTATCTTCTTCTATGGGCGTAAGCTAGCTTGTGTAAGCCAATACATGTTGTAAGATACAGTGCATTTGGTCAAGAACGTAGCCTACCTACGCATGTCCAATTCACATGTAGCTGTCCATCAAACACTTGTCACATGATCTGTTTCCCTCTCATCTCTCAGCCAAGGCTAGCCAAACCTTATAAATAGCTTGTCCATTCACATAAACGAGGTTGGCAATTTTGGAGGTTGACGACTTTAGGAGCATTGACTAGCAACTTAGGATGCTCAGGCACATGTGACTCCTAACATCCAAGCACCTGTAAACACATCACTCCAGGGCATAACGCTTGACTTTCCATCCACACATGAAACTACGCTTTGACTATTGCACATCCTTATTAAGCAATATCATATAGTTCATTATTTCCTTCCATTACATTGTTTGCTCTATTTTTAATCTATTTTACGCTTCTCTATATGCTTTGTTTACATTTCATACGTCACCAGTTATGATAACCCCAGTGTAAGCCATAGCTTACGCTTGGGGAAGTCCTTGGTTGATTTGCGTGCAAACCATCCAAGGCACTCTACCTTCATTTTTTTTCTAGCTTTCCCTCACATGAAGGTAGGGTCGGTTGTGCCTCTCCAGCAATCTTTCGACATTTGTTTTTCCCTTCCATCCTCACACTGACAATTTCAGTCAGCACAGTAAATTGACACTAGAAGGAGGACCAACTTGTTTATCGTCCTGTTAAAACATTGATCATGCTACCTTTTAAATGCTATGCAGACTAGGTGTTGAACTTAAGCTGAGCTTGCTCAAGCCCACCCTAGTTTTCTCATGCTAACCCTAGTCTACTTACGCTAAATTAATCAGGCGTACAACCCTAAAAAACTATTATGTTATGAACAGCACTTCAAACTTTGCAATTGCATCATCAGAACCCAAACAACATACACACGTTGCTTAAACAAGCTGCTTCATAGATAGCCTACCAAGTAACGTTCCCACCACCACCATCAATCGATCATAGCGAGCTCATCTCAGTACTTGCAACCTGCATCTTGCTTGGTACACACCCAGCTTGTCAAGCCCAGTTTACTCATGCCACTATGGAATCTTCCTAGATCAACACAGCAACACTACAGATCTCTAACTTTGGGTTTGGGACCTCAAACCCTGTGACTGCGACAAAACCCATAACTATCAACTCACCATTCACATAGGCTATAGGGTAAGGACCCTACTTATGCAATCCTCACACCAGAATAATATAACTTCATTTTTGTGAAGATTCAAGCCAACTTTCCTATCGACTGCATATAAAGAGAAGCAAAGCAAAACTATGAGCTCATTTACAAGGGAGGTCATGAGTTCACTCCCTCACTATTTGACATGATCCCCCTTTTGGAGCACCATCATTGACTCATATCTCAACTTCTCATGGCAAGGAATAAAACCTTACATCCACCTTTGATAGAGCCTTAGAGCAGAGATGAGGAAGACAACTTTACAGCCCAATATGAGCATGGGGATTCATACCATACCGTCAGTCCTCATGCCCATACAAACCCATCATTCCAACCTTTCCTAGAAGAAACCATACTTCCTCCTTCATCCGAAAACACTCCAGCACTGGTTTCTCTATAGGAAGTACCCACTTCCATTCCCACTTTCTCCATGCCCAAAATTCAATCTGATACGTCCACCTCCATCATACCTTCAGTCACCACATTACCCTCTCCTCCACAAGTACAGTCCCAACAACCTCCTCCTCAAACTAATGTAGGATCAATCTTCTGACCTCACGTAATTAGGATGCCATCAGTTATACCAGCTTCCACATCCATCCACTACATACCACAAGTACAAACCCATGGAGCACCTCTGATTACTTCAGTCCAACACATTTAGGGTGTCACCTCACAACCTGTGGCTAGGTAGTGGGTTTCACAAGCTGTTCAGCAACACCAACCTACTCACTACAATGTACCACACCCTACAATCCCATCTCTAAATGTTTCTCCACCACAACAACTAAAAATCCAATAGTCTCCCTTCCCATAGACAATACAACAATCAAACTACTACCAATCGCAATCTACTCAACCAGCTGATCTACCTACAGCCAAAGAGTGGGCAGACACAAAGAAAATGATGCACTCATTAATTAAGGAGGCAAAGTACCTTAAAGCTACAAACACTAAGGAAGTCAAGGTGCTAGAATTCTACCATGATGACCCAATCAATCCTTCAATTCCACCATTAACCTTACCATCAGGAATCTCATTACCTCAACTAACCAAATATAATGGAGAGGGAGATCCAAACTCCCATCTGGTAACATTTCAACTAGAATGTCAATTGCTTTAGGCCTAGCCTCATGTAATTCTACATGTATTTGCTATGTCCTTGATAGGAAAAGCCTTAGACTGGTACCGAGCTTTACCCTGTAACTCCATATCCTCTCTAGAGGATTTGTTACATTAGTTCATTATCCATTTCAAATATAATTTAAAGTCTAAAGCCACACTAGATAGTCTAATTAAGATTAAATAGGTCTCATTAGAGCCAATACAAAAATTTATCCAAAGATGGAATGTAGCCCTGAATGAACTTCACAAGCCCATCCCTAAAACATACTTGCTTACCATCCTTAAGGTTGTTGTGAATGACTTCATTGAATCAAAACTTTATTATTTGAGTGCCCGTACTTTGAGTCAAGCATTCACACAAATTAAGAACATAGAAGAGGTGGCGCAAGTAAGTAATGACCCAACTTACTTAGCCTTTAGGAGCCGACATATGAGGAAGGATAAGGATAAATCCAAAATGATGGTAGCAGCAGTGGCGGAGATAGTCCAACCTAACAATTCAGGATAGAAAGAAAAACAACCCACTCCTCCAACCAGCCATGAAAGAACCACATCTGCACCTACACCTAAATCTTCCTTAACTAAAACCACAAACATGGGTCACACTCGTACATTTGAATGAAAATATCCTACCCAATACACACCCTTGCCTATGAAGCCTTCACAATTATTAGATCAACTTCTAAGGGCTAGGTTAATTAAACACAAAAAAATGTCCCCCATAGCATCCCAAAAACATGATCGATTCTGTGAGTTGGCTAAAAACCCAACTTTAGCAATAACCGATGAGCCCCCCATTTGAAGAGGCTTTAGGTTGGACAGGTTTTGCAAATATCACCAATGGTGTGGGCATGGAACTAACTACTGCTTCACCTTAAAACAAGATATACAACACATGATTGACAAGGGTGAAATAGTATTTGACGAGGTAAACCAAGTAAAGCCCCAAAACCAACCCATGGGGGTCTACAAGGATCCTCTCAATACTAAGGACACATCATATGTGATTAACACTATCCATGTGGATAATGGACAAGACATCCCTCAAAAAAATTTTGTAATTCGTAGGTCTTTTGAAACTACATCTACCTCAACACCTCCCTAGACCCCTTTTGTCATACACACATTCCATGCACCACAAAAACTATTCGTTGTTCGCATACCTCCTTCTGTTGTAGCAGCAACCATGCCATCAGAAACCTAACCCACTCCCTTTGTAAAATGGGTGCCAAAACATCTTGACATGCAACCCCCTACAGTTCCCCTGTAACCCTTGTAAGAGCACCTTGCTGACAGGCTGACAAGAGAGCGCCTAGAAAAAGAACATCATTAACACGAATTGGGACCACCAAAGCCCATACCGCTAAATGTTGTTCCTATTGTTCTGTCCACCAGTGAGCCTAGCATAAGTCATCGAGACAAGGATACCGACACTCTCAGTGTCCCAAACTCAACATCCCCAGTTACTAATACAAGAATCCCTCCACAAGAGATACGAATGCTAGGTCAAATAGACTAAGTCTCCATAGACATGAGCATCCCAAGTGGTAAGGATCTAGCGAGTGCATTAACCCAAGAAACACAGGCTTTGAAACAAAAGAACACCTCCTTAAGCCTGTACGATCTAGTAATGACCTCATTGGTATATTGGGAAGCTCTTGTGCGTATATTGACTTTGATTCCTATTAGTGAGGACCTTCCCATAGATGAGCCATCCATTTATGTAGTACTATCCCCAAAACCTCAAGAATCGAGGCCCACATCCCTAGAATTTCATGCCAATGATATTAAGTGAGATGAGAAAACTGGAGAGGTCACTACAACCCATATGTTCATAACAATACAAGTCAACCACTTCCTTTTTAAAATCCTTTAGTAGTTCCCATGTCATAGTAAAAGGCATGGTTACCTTGGATTTCATATTAGGGGACCAGTTCCCCACATCGACTAAATTCGTAGTGGTTGATGAAATGTCGGGGTTCAATATGATTCTAGGATGACCTTGGTTAGCTCAACTTAGATCCATATCCTCACCAATCCATTAAGAAATCCACCTACCTTATGAGGGCGGTGAAATCATCATACACGGGGACACGACAACATCACTTACTTCCTCACACTTGGGAATGGATCAAGGGTCAGAGGTTGAGTTCTCTGAGCCTAAACAAGAAACCATGAGCACACTTCAAGACATGAACCAACCATTAACCCATGATCCTACTAGAATTGAGGAAGCATTGGACATCACAGACATTTGATCCATTCCTGCTGATGTCTCTTGGTCGAAGCTACCTTTCTACATCTCTAGTGAAGGGGAAGGGGAGTATAAAATCGTACCTACATGCCCCACCCCTCACGTCAAAGTACGAAGAATAAAAATAACTCAATAACTAGGGCAAACTATCAAGCGTCCAAAATGATGTTAAACCACCAACCGTTTGGTACGACGTTAAACTGCTAGCGAACATCCGCAATGATCTTAAACTAGCCACAATTAGAAATGGATGGTTCCTTTTAAGTTTCATAAAAATATTATCGCTATTGGCCCACTATGGCCTAAAACTAGTAATCCTTCTTTCTTTTTTCAACATAGATGCAACGGTCCACCATGACTCTAAACTAATGTGCACGGCCCGAAATGGCCTTAAACTAAAGCTCAATATGTTGCAAGTTTACAAACTCTCATTACGTTATGTCAAATTTTCCTTTACATGTCACAAGTTGCAATTTCAATTCATGCATTCTTGTTACTTTTCTTTTTACAAATATTTTCCTTACGTTTTGTTCTACATTTTGGAATCTCATTTTACATTCAGCTACACACATATGTTCATAATATACCTAAGAAAATAAGAAAAACAAAAATATATATATAATATTGAACATCAACATGGAAATAGAATGCCAACACATTATGCCATGATTAAATCCATATCATTACATCTATCCTCATACATTTCCATTAGACATCAAAAACCCAAAACATTTGGTAGCTAAAGCTGGACTAACAATTAGCTCACACATTAGTACTAGAAGGGGGTTGGCCCCCAAAATCCTCCACATCATTCGCTCCCACTCCACTAGGTCCAACCTCGTCATTACTATGTCCCTATAATGGAACAAAAAACAAACAAACAAGTAAGCATAAAAAAACAACTCATGAGTACAAAACCTGAAAGAACAGTAACACTAACACTAAAACCAATAAAACCATACAAAATTAAGTGCCATAATAAATCACTCACAGGTGAAGAGGGCCTTAGACTAGCCTCCAAGAGCCACAAAATCTCCTTCTTAGGTACATTTTCCCAATCCTCCTCTAGACCAAGGTCAATACTGGCCAAGGTTTTACCCTTGTCCATTGAGGTCCAGGCAGGGCGCTCAAGAGAGAACATACCTATCGAAGCCTCCCTGGAAGCAATGGTAATGGTTCTCTCAGGAGATCCCTCCACTTTAGTGCACTCAAAAAACCTATCATAAGTAGGACATAAGCCTAGTCCATCAATGAACATTTCCTTCTGACGATGTTCAACTGATTCCTCTTTTAATCACTTCTTGTACTGGTACTTGTGATCCTTTTGATCTTGACCCCACTTACATACGTTAGCAGCAAAAGATTTCCAATCATGGCATTTCCTATTTAGTAAATCCATTTGTGCCCTTTGTTTAGCTAAATCCCGTGTCACCTAAACTTTGCTGTTCAAAATTGTCCAATAACACGCATAGGTGATCTCAAATGTGTACCAAGTACTATCACCAGACAGCCTAGTAGCAGCAAAATCATAATGAGATTGAATATCCCTCTTCTCTTCTCTCTCCTTCACCAATGTTTCCTTCAATGAGTGCACCTCATTCCATAGGTACTCAATTCAATGCCTACAAGTCTATAAGGACTTAGCATTTCGTACAACGCAACCAGAAACTGCATTGTAAATCTTTCTAGGGACTTGTTCAATATTTCTTAGTAATTCAGGAAGAACATCAGTATGAGTAGCCCCAGAAGGATCCCATTGAAGCTTGGTGCCTACAACTATAATTACCGCACACATGAATTAGCTGTAATTAACAATGAATGCAAAGAAGCACAATACTCCATACACTCATCCATAATACAAAATGACATGAATATTATTGGCATGGTATGGCCTAAAACTACCATGGATGGCCCAGTATGGCCTAAAATTGCCATATGGTCTAGGTATGAGACTAAACTACCACTACACTCTGCAATGTTGTCAGTACATAGATTAATTACCCGATGCTTGTTTACATTTAATGACTCCTTCATCAAGTAAATGTCACTCACTTCATTTCCAATTTAAATTGGCAGGAGCAAGCACATGGCCACCAAGAATATCTTTTCAACATTGTCTCTCAGTGAACCATACGGGGAAGTAAAAAGGCCAATCAATCTAGAATCCTTAGATCTCGACCCATCCGCTTATACTAATTTAATAGCCTCCACTTAAGAAACGTTGAACTGGTCTAAAAATGTGGCTAATACTTTAGATCTAGAGGTTGATAATATCACTGAAGATCCTCTTGTTGAAGTCCCCATTACTACATCCAATGATGAAACTAGAATATTGAAATTAAGTGCCCTACTAGACTCACAACTTGTTAGTAACATCACTCGAGTACTGAAAGATAATATAAAAACATTTGCATGGTCATATACCGACATACTAAGGTTGGACACTCGAATTATCCAACATAACATTATTCTTGATGCAAAATTCAAATTGGTGAAGCAAAAGGTACAAAAGGTTAGACCTGAAGTGGCATTAGCAGTCCGTGATGAAATCGCAAAGCACTACCAAGCTAGTTTCATCCAAGCCATTGACTATTCTAACTGGGTATCAAACATTGTTGTAGTCCCTAAGAAGAATGGTAGTATATGCATATGCATTAACTTCCATGATCTTAACACAGCCACTATAAAAGATAACTTCTCGCTACCTAGTATCGATCAACTTGTTGACACAACTACTGGGCATGCACTGTTATCCTTTATGGATGGATTTTTAGGATACAATCAAATAAGAATCAACCTAGAACATCAACTCAGGACAACCTTTATGACACCTTGGGGCACATTCTGCTATACGATGATGTCGTTTGATCTCAAAAATGCAGGTGCTACATATCAACGAGCAATGACATATATATTTAGTGATTACATGCTCAATTTTCTCAATGATTATGTTGATGACATCGCAGTTAAATCTGAAATAACTGAACAACATGCAAAAGATCTAGACTTAGTGCTGAAACGTTGTCTCAAACATGACCTCAGACTCAATCCAAAGAAGTGTGTCTTTGGTGTCAAAATGGGCAAAATGCTTGGCTTCGTAGTCTTTGAAACAGGGATATAAGTAGATCCTGATAAGGTTAAGGCAATAATTAACATGAAACCACCAAAAAACCTTACCAAACTACATGGTCTACAAGGTAGGCTACAATTCATTAGATGCTTTATCGCAAAGCTGATGGATAAGTTGAGATCCATGCAACACCTACTACAAAAGAATGTGCATTTCCAATGGACTCAACAATTCCAGGAAGCATTTGAGAACATAAAGCAATGGCTAGATCAACTATTGATAGTTTATCCTCCACAAAGCGATAAACCCTTCTACATCTACCTTGAAACCTTCGATTCTTCCATTGCATTGATGCTTTGCCAAAAACGTAAAGATGGAATCAAGATCCCTGTCTATTACTTAAGCCATGCTCTAATCTCCTATGAACAATGATACAATGACATGGAGAGATCATGTCTTGCCCTTGTCTTCTCCTTGAAGAAATGGCGGCATTATCTCTTCCATAATCAAGTCTACATCATTTGAAAGAATAATGTGCTTCAAGCCATCACTAAAAACATCTATGAGTCGAGTAGGATAGCTAGATGGAAAGCAATGATTGTGGAGTTTGACCAACATAATGTTGCTCAATCCTCCACAAAAGGTCAAGCAATAGCCACACAATTGACCGTCTCACCAACACATGATCAAGCAATGATTAACCTTGAATTCCCCAATGAGAATGTTAATAGTATATACACCATACTTGATAACTACGAGGCAATCTTTTATTTCGATGAAGCTTCAACTTCCCGAGGAGGAAGTGCTACGGCAATTTTAACATACCCCTCTAGAGAAATCTAACCCTTTGCCTACCAATTAACCTTTCCTTGTACTAACAATGTGGCAGAATATGAAGATGTTCTTAGAGGTCTTTTGGCAGCATTGACTTCAGGAATCACACGTCTTGTAGTTTGAGGTGATTGACAGTTAGTCATTAATCAAGTCACGGAGGTTTATGCATGCAAGGCTCTCCATTTGCAACCATATTATGATTTAACTAGACATATGCTAAAGCAATTAGTAGACGTGGATGTATAGCATGTCCCTAGAAGCGAAAACACCATTGTCGATGCACTTGCTACACTAGCCCTAAACATGACACCTAAAATGTTCCATGTGTTGCTTAGTTCTATAAAAAATTGTGCCAAACCTATAACTGATGCTCTCAATGAAATTCCCATAGCATCCGTTAGTACAACACATGCAATAGAATGGTAGGATGACATAAATGAGTACCTTCTACAAGGTGAACCTCCACAACATTTGACAAACATTCAAAAGGACGCAGTGTGAAAGCACTCTCAGCAATATGCATTAATAGGAGATACATTGTGTTACAAATCCTATGAAGGCATTCTATTGATGTACGTTAGTAGCATCGACGGTCAAACGACTGTAGAACAAGTCCACGAAGGACTTTGTGGAGGGCACATAGCACCCAAAGTAATGGCAACAAAGATTAGGTGCTTGGGATACTACTGGTCACACATGGAGTATGATTGCTTCTCCAAGGTTAGAACATGTAACATTTGCCAAAGGCATGGTAACCTAATACATGTGCCACCTAACGAATTGCACATAACATAAATCACATGGCCATTCCAAAGATGGGGATTAGACATCATTGCATCGATAACACCACCATCTTTCATAGGGCATAGCTTCATTATCATTGCAACTGAATACTTCAAAAAATGGGTGGAAGCTATTCCCCTTAGAAAGATCACTTCTAAGCATTTTGGGCATATAGAACAACAAATTGAACACCTATAGGTAAAACTCCATATATTCTTGTATACGAATCTGAAGCTCTTTTAATTTTGGAGTTACAGGTTCCCTCATTGCGGATAGCTCTCTCAGGCCTCCTTGATGAAAGCCAAAGCAATGAATTGTGCATTGCTAACCTTGACTCAATGGAAGAGGAACATGTGTGAATGCTTGATCAGATTGAGTGGTACCAGAAATAACAACAGCACCGACACCAACACAATCTGCATAAGCACCCAATTAAGGAAGGAGACCTAGTCCTTAAGGCTGTCCGTGAACACCCAAATAAATTCTCAGCTAATTGGGAAGGGCCTTACTTAGTCACCAAGGCATACAATAATGAAGCATTCAAACTTGCTGACATGGATGGGAACAAGTTTGCTAATCCCACAAATCACTTGTACCTGAAACGATACTATGTCTGATGAACTTGAGATACATAACGGTCATGGCATCATGACCTAAAATTGATACCATAGAACAGTCCTGGGGCTATGACTTGAAACTAGCACCATAGAGTGTCCTGGCATCATGACAGTAAACTGACACCATAGAGCTCCATCTGGTATGACACTAAACTACCACATTTGTCCACCATGACATAAAATTAGCATGTAGAGTCCATTAAGACTATAAATTGGTTTGCCTCTTCACAATCCACTATGGCTATAAACTAACACTGCACCATCTGCTACAATGCTAAACTGGTGCCATCCAAAGGGTTATGACGTGAAATTAACTTGCAACAGTCCGCTAAGACTATAAACTGGCGACATCATTGACAACCAGGCAATACTTGAAAAGATATGTTACTGCAATTGGCTATACATGCTCCACAAAGACTTGTTGCATAATTTGTCTCATGGACCCTGATGAATCTGATGCTATTCATGATTCTTTCTACTTTAAAATGGCACACGTTGTGTTTGCAGGATGACATGCCTAAGGCATTCGTGCATAGATGCACTTCATCATGATAACAAGGTATCACATTCTTCCTAATGCATGAAACTGAGTTAATCAATCCGTTCATAAGTACATTCCTAACTCCTGATACATTCCCTATTCCCCATCATGTTCCCCTTATCCTATTCAATTACACCCCCTTGATACATTCTACTCATCCCAAAGCTCTTGATAAATTGTTGTACACTGTGTTTCTCTAAGTAGTTGCAACACAAAACATAGTACACGGTACATGATACAAATGCAAGCACATGAGCATGACTACAACACTGAAAGTAAGCTATTTCAAAAAAAAACAAAAAAAACAAAAAATAAAAAGAAAGAAAATAAACAAACAAAAAGATCAAAGGGAAAAATGCACGGAAAAGGTCTTCATAACCCCATTGACATCATAGACCAAAGACCATTGGCTCTTCTCATACAAGCCCCAGGCGGGAAGGCAATTGTCTTGGAAAAATAGTTACGCTCATGTCTCAAATGATCATTTTGCACATCATCGCATGGCCTTGGCTATTTACAACGAGCTCCTATAAACACTCTACAAGAGTCTTGTTTCTCCAAAGAACGCACCTCCTATGTCTTGGTTCTGAGTCTAATAAACACTAGCTACTGACAAGGACTAAAAATATGGCTTGTTCACGTGAGAGCATTCCTCTCCCACAATTCCAACAGTAATTATAACCCTTGATCAACTCCTAATTCCTCCAAATTACAACCAATCCCCTTGCATCTTGAACTACATTTCCCTAATCCCATGTAGTTTTGAACACGATGCGATGACGTCCAGCTAGGGGCTGATGAACAATGTTTGGTACTTGGTTGGTTGTGGTTTTTTGTACTTCTTTGTCAACACCTCTTAGGTGGATTCCTCTATATGTCAACAAGGAGGGACCAATGAAACACCACTAATTTTGGCCTAACACTAAGCGTGAGCTACCAAAATGGCTCAAATCGAGGCACACCCAAGCTCAGTTTTCAACATGCAATTCACTCTCAGGGTCAACCACAATTAGGCAATTGTTGCACTCAAATAATAGGCTTCAAAGATCAAAAATTGGTGTGAAATGTATCATTTTCATCTTACTCATGCCCAGGTCACGCTCAGGTCATGTTGAGCTCACATTGGCAGCATGAGTCCAGCATGAGTATTGATCACGCCTAGTCAAAAGCATGCCAAACACATGCTGAGGACATGCCAAGACAAAATAAACTCACGTTGGAAGCTTTTGTTAAACAAAAATACCTCAAAAAGCCACAAAATGACTCACATCAACACCCTGCAGCAGTCAATCCATGGATCGAGAAGTTCCAAGCAAACTGGAGTCAATTTCTCTTATTGTACACTATCATTTTTATTGTAAATTTTCACCATTTGTGATCTTGTCAAGCTCTTACGCTCCAAATTGTATATGCTTCTATGGGCATAAGCTAGCTTGCGTAAGCCAATACACATTGTAAGATATAGTGCATCTAATCAAGAATGTAGCCTTCCTACGCACATCCAATTCACACGCAGCTGTCCATCAAACACCTGTCACATAATCCATTTTCCTCTGATCTCTCAGCCATTGATCTCATCCATGAATTCCACACCTGAGCCTAGCCAAACCTTATAAATACCTTTTCCATTCACATAAACGAGGTTGGCAATTTTGGAGGTTGATGGCTTTGGGAGCATCGACTAGCAACTTTGGATGCTCAGGCACACATGACTCCTAGCATCCAAGCACCTATAAACACATCACTCCGAGGCATAGTGCTTGACTTGCCATCCACACATGCAACTATGCTTTGACCAGTGCACATCCTTGTTAAGCAATACAATACAGTTCATTATTACCTTCCATTACATTGTTTGATCTATTTTTTATCTATCTTACACTTCTGTATACACTTTGTTTACATTTTGTACATCACCAGTTACGATAACCCTAGCGCAAGCCATAGCTTATGCTTGGAGAAGTCCTTGGTTGATTTACGTGTAGACCATCCAAGGCACTCTATGTTCATTTTTTTCCAACTTGCCCTCACATGAAGGCAGGGTCGGTTGTGTCTCTCCGACAATATTTCAGCATTTTTTTTTCCCTTCTAGCCTCACACCGACGATTTCGGTCATCACAATACCAAACTTGGAATTAGTTATCCTTATCACCATGCAATTATAGTGATATGACCAAAATTGTTATAGGACATATAGAATTGAGTAAAGTGGAAACTTAGGTCATTTTTAATATAATAGATGAACTAAACTCAAACTTCATTTTTGTAAGATTCTCTTCGCCAAATTATAGGCACATATATTAAATATATAACTAAGTTAGTGACAAGTATAGTGAAGTTCAACTAATTAACTTATCGTTTTATAAATAGTTTTAGGGAAGGTGTTAGAAACTAAAAGAATGACTAAGTACACCCAAAAACATATAGCCAATATGATATATTAGGAGAATTATATAGGAATATAATAATGCCTCAAGTATGATTTAAATTGGCAACCTCTTGTCTAACAAGATAATGATCTAATTATTTGAACTACCTATTACTAGCACTTTGTTTTAGTATTAATTCATAATAATAATATCTAATTAAAATCCCAACCATGTATATCAAAATTTATAGTAATTCTTACAACCTTTTTCCTTTTTTGGATAGATGATGGAAGGAAAGTAAAGAATATAGGGGGATATCAAAACCTAAAATGTTTTAAACTATATGTATGCTCAAGACATATAGCCAATATAATACTTTCATAAAACTAAGGTAGAATGAAAAGGTATTTTAAGTATTGGAGAAAGTGGAAAAGAGTGTTGGAACCTTCAATTTTTTTTAACAATATTTACCCCCAAGACATAGTCCTTTAAATCTATATTACAAAGTTGTTAGACTATCATCTATCCTACTATATTATATGGATGTATTGTTTAGGAACCTAGACTCAATGCTAAATTTTGAAAAGATATTGAAAGAATACAAAAACTTTTCTTCTTGATGAGTTAAAGGTGAAGATTCAAATACCTTACTTAATGTTATTATGTGAATGTGATTTATTACATTTAGAAGCAAAAGCCTTATGCCAATTCATTACATACACACATAGCTTACATAGCTTAAGGCAAGAAAAATTCTCTAAAGTAGTTCATGAGGATTTTTGAGACCATAAATGGTATTTACAAGGAATACAATGGTTAAAAAAATGGAAAATCTCTTGAAAGGATGTGTAGTAAAATCCTAAGCATATCTACCACCTAGTCAAGTAGAAGGTTTTAACATAGATGTGATCTAATATGGAAGGGATGAGAAAATTTTATTTATATCATATTAGATCTAATAAACTAGATGTAGAAACTTACTTTCTCTAAACTACTATTCTAATCAAGCATTAGAATGCTATTAGCATGCTTCGCGTAAGTTCTCATCATGTTAGAATTGAAAGTGGAAGATAGATTCAACTCCTGTGAGAAAAGCATATTTGTAGGTTGTGCATATTAGGAGCCCTTGAAGATGAGTTATATGTATTTCTTTCTTGTGTTATGACCATCCATTTGAGATAATGTTATAATGTTAGAGTAAAAAACATATACGATTGTTTTTGATGCCCTCATTGGCACTTGGTCAATTTGTAGAATCTATCTTTATTTTTCATGAAAATTTAATATCTATCCAAAAGATCCTATGGGTTTTTAGATGTAATAAATCTTCATTTCATTTTCATTTTCATTCATAACTCAACATTGTCTATCAGAATTGAACCCATGGCTTAGAGCTTTTAAATCAAGAGTCTTACTACTAGGTTAATACTTCATTGTTAAAGGTATTTTATGTATGGCTTGAATTCTAACCTATTATATATAAAATACTTTTATGATAATGAGCTAACTAATTTAAAGTTTCTTGAATTGTAACCTCATATATGTAAAATACTTTTATGTTAATGAGCTAACAAATTTTGATAATGCATATAACTATGGATGAAAAAGATTCCTTTCTAAATTAATTATTATATTTTGATTTGTATTTTACTAGTGATTATCTTTATTGGCATTATATTTTTTACTTTTTTAGTGAATCTTGTGATACCCCTAAAGCTAATGATAGTGTAGTTCAGCCAATGAACTTACGACATTGTACAAAAAAGGTTGTAAACTCAAGTTGCACTTAAGGAATTATTATGTTTGTTATATTATAATTGATGAGTGGCAAGGTACCCCTACACTCAACCATACAAATACGAGCGTAACACGTGCGATCCAGTCGAACTCTGCAAACTAAGTGCCTACACGCCTCATGGAACACTTAAGGTTAATTATTCGTTGTCTTCCCAAACTTACTTGTATTTGTCACGGTGTATGGTTAAGTAAGTCTGAGGTATATGATTTTTATAGTTTTTCTGTTTTATCTCCTATGCTATTGAGGTGAAGGGTTGAAGAGACTAATTTCTAACTTTAACTAATTAACTAAGTCTAAATTAACCTAGTGTCAGCATCCGTTCCCACTTACCGTTCACACCCTAAACTAATGCAACCATGGTTACCAAATGCTAATTGTTGCTGGGATCATCACGCGTAACACACATGCTCAAAGTGGTCGTACTGAGGCATTTAACTAGGAGAGAAGGGTTGAGAAATATTTAATTCCTAATAAAGCATGTAAATGACAAGTAATAAATAACAGTAAAGAAAATCCTAATTATCCTATTCCATGCACTGCAAGGTTTATCCAAGAAGCTCGTCTTTATTGCCGTACACAAACTTGTGTTCAGGTACAATGTCTGCTTAAATAAAGATCCATTCACTCTGGAGTTCCTACTATGGGCACATGGAAATTAATCTATCTCTGAAGTGGAAAAACTGCTAGAGTTTCACTATGGTCTAGGCCTAGATGAGGAAAAAAGGGAGAGCCACCTCTTATTTATAGATATGATGGTGCACCGCAATATCGTGTACACGATATCGTAGAGGAAGACGTGATATCGTGAGGGATGCAATATAGCGATGAACGCGATATCGTGGCCCATGTGATATCGCGTCCCATCATACCCCCATGACTAAATGAAAACTCATCCTCGAGTTCCTTACAATAATATCAGGAAGGTATGGGATTATTAACTCAAAATGAACTAATGGGATGACATGTGAACAGATCATCATTACAACACACAACAAAACTGGTGTTCATAACAACAAGAGTGAACACCTTATTACATTGACATCAGGCCTCATTTGGCAGCTGAGAAAGAGAGAGAGAAAGAAATGTTGCTACTGCCAACGCTAGATTACGCCTTTCGTTGTCCATCCGTAAGCGCATCATCGATCTTGCTCCTTGCATAGCTACTTCAGCACTGCTCCATTCCAAGTGGTTCCTCCATATCCAGTCCATTGCTTCATGATTTTCATTTGCACACACAACACAATCTTATATTAGCAAGGGTGATTGAATCATCATGTAATTGATACCTTGCTTCAGTGAAAGTCCATTGGTTGAGTTGTGGTATGGCTGATATGGGTCTGGAGATATATAAATGATGACTACCGAAGGTGTGGGGGTTAGGAGAAAATCGAAAAAATTGTGCCTCGTACCCTCATGACTAATCGGAAACCTCCAGTAGCAAGAGAATGGAAAAAGAAAAGGAATAAGAAGGATGGATAAAAAGAGATAGCTCGGACATCGATGAAATGGATTTCAAGATGGAAATGAACAAAATAAAATAGATTGAAAAAATGTTAGGAAAAAGAATTTAACTGGTGCACCAAATAGGAATGTCAGTGGGTCCTCCCCAAAGTAGGCTCATGCCCTTAATGCCCTAACAAACCCACATTCAAAGAGTCCGTAGGCTCTGGGAATGTCATTTTGAACAAGAGTTAAAGTCTTAATCACAAAAATTTACCAAAAATAAAACAATGCATCAACCAAAATATACACTAATGATACAACCAGCAATGAAGTGAATAATGGAGAGAAGGATGGAGAGAAGAGAATGGAATGGAGTCTCAAGAATAAGGTGGTGTACAGCCCCTTGTGTGTTTTAGGATTAATGTGACCTAGAAAATCTCATTCCAACTTTAGCCTCAAACCAACCACATCCAGTGACTTTGCATCAATGCATTCATCCAATCCATCCTCTTGAATAACAAGAGTGTCTTCCCCAAGAGCTACCACCATTCTGACGAAACAAATGAGGAGAAAATGGGAAGCAAGAAGGGCCTTAGTTAGAGGGAACATTTTGGGTTCCATAACTAGTGCTTATAGCCTAAGGGATTATTTTGTCTAAGGGGTGTGCTTTGAATTCTTGCTCTCTTTTATTTTATTTTATTTTTTTTGTGTTTTGTGTTTTTATGCGTGAGAACCACACCATGCAAAGACTTCTTATTTTTATTTGCTCAGCTTTCGATAATTGGGTAACATCGGAACAGCAAGAAAACTCAAGAAGAAAACATCCAAGCATGCAAGAGAATGGCCAACACAAATGCATCAAGTTCCCTTGAAGTCACACCCTTTTCAATCCTTAAGGCCTTCCTTAGTTTGAGAAATACCCAGTCACCGATTCGTTAGAGTTCTTATTTAGAAGGGGACTGTACATTTCCGAGCTGAGAGAGACCATAGAAACTGGTGGATGAATGGATGAAGTGAACTCATTGCCTACCATACCAGAAGAAACATACCTTAGTATCAACATTATGACTTAAAGGTAAAAACCAAACATTGGCAATTAATAGGAAAACAGTTCATACCATCGTGAAGAACACTTATTGGGTGAAAACTTACATGGTGGATCACACACACACACACACAAAATGAAAAAGTATAATGATGTTGTAAAACAAAAACAAGAAGAGTTAAAGAAATGTGTAAAACAAAAATGTGTAAAAAAATGTGTAAAAAAACATGGAAAACAAAAATGTGTAAAACAAAAATTAAAAAGAACTGAGGCCCCAAATGGTTAGCATAGGTGGCCATCTCCCCCATGATTGAATTGCAAGGGAGAGATCTAGAATAATGAACATCTATTTAAATTTCGTAAAAGTGGCCAACTTCTCCCGACTGATGTTCTTAGATTAAGGGATGGAAGTTGGCGACGCTAATACTCCAATGTGTTTATGCTTTCTTTGTTAACATGAGTTGTTTCCTCAGTTTGTTCCGTGCATATTGGATTGCTCTTTCTAGTAGCTGTCAACCACGGGGTGTCCACTACTTATGTGGTTGCTACATACAAGCACCTTTCAATTTGTGTTTCTTGGGCACACCGAATACATGGAAGAGATGCTGAACATTCTTCCATGTCATCACCCTCTGAGTCACTGTATGTGATGCACAAAACTTTCTTCTTCTCTATCTTTCCATATATTTTTACCTTAGATATCTCTAAGGAAAGATCGCGGATCCTACGGCATGCGTCTATTATGCTTAGCCATGCTCTTCCCATTATAATTGGGAAGTCCCCTTCATTGTTACTGACTTCAATTACCAGGAAATTAGTTGGGTAAGACCAACCACACACAGTGGTAACGATGTCCTTCACCAATCCCAAGGAAATGGTGATGGACTGGTCTACCAGCTCTAGTTAGATGTTTCTCTTCTTAAGTTGGGGCAGGTTCCAGGCTTGATACATTTCTCATGGAATTAAGTTGACTCTGAAACTTGAGTCAAGAAGAGCCTTATGTGGTTTGTTCCCAGTGATTTGTAAATAGATTAAGGGGCTTCCAAGATCAGAGAGTTTCATGGGAAGGTGGCCTACCTTGATCCAGTCAGTTACAGTATGCGTTAACATAACCGTATACGTTAAGCTCTAATTTTGAACTGAAGGGTGCTCTAAAGCTTTACGTGTTGGAGTAGCATACCTAGACTCAACCTCTTGTTGTTGTGAGAGCTTTTCTGGGCTTTTGGTTCTGAAGAAAGGTCTTCTCTTTTGGCAGTTGTTAGAACCAGCAGCGAGTTGAATGTTTACGGCTCTCATAGTGTGGCATTGCTGCGGTTGAGTGGGGAGTTCCCCTTGCATTGTTGGAGCAGGAGGTATGGGAACTATAGGTGGAAGAGGTGCAAATGGAGTTGGAGGATGGTAAGTATGTGGGGTGCCTCCCGGAGGAGAAGGAGTCCTCCTAAAGTACTCCTGAACTTGGTAGTGATGTTGGGAAGTTGTGTGACTCATAGAGTCACTTGGAGAAACCGGCTGCTGCACATAATAGCCATAAGGATCAGGTTGTCGATAAGGGTATTGATGTTTCGGTGGTGGCATCCCCCATGACTGTGGGTATTGCCACTGCTGATGTTGCCTGATAGGTTGTGGTGGAGTTCCACTTGGATAGTATGTTAATGGTTGGTGGAACTGCCTTGGGTTACCTTGGGGATAAGGTAACCTT
>MNCI01025678.1:627552-650280 GCA_015680685.1 Gnetum montanum
GTTTGATACTTATCATTAAAGAGTTCTAACATTGTACTCAACCTCTTGATGGTTTCCAGTTCTAAGGACTGGTACCAACTCTCTGCTTCCTTAATGAGTGTCTTGGGAAACAACTTAAGTTTTTGGCACTCGTTCTCTATGTTTTGCAAGGCGTAGGCATCATGGAATGCCTGTAAATGATTTTACAGATCTGCGTTGTATCCCCCTTCGAGGTGTGGGATGTTGTTCATGTCTAGGCGCTTGATCTGACTATCTTTTAAATGCCTTGTTGGTATTCTCACTGCCTCCATTATATTGAGCATACTTCAAGTTGTAAGTAGGGGTTCATCATGATCATCTCTTTCATGACGCCTATGATGTCTACGTTGTTCCCTACTTTCCCTTCGTTCATGCCCTTGTCCTCTCTCTCGACTCTCTCGTCGAGGTCTCTTATTTTTCCTACCTCTATCCTCACCGTTGTGCTCGTGATGGCTGTGCTCAGATGTGGAAGGAGAGGGTGAGTGATGTGAAGAAGAAGGAGAACCATCGCCATGAAGATGTTTCTTGCCTTCTCTTTTGTGGATTTGGCCCTGATCGTGATGATGATGAGAGTGCCCGTCCTTATTATGTGTTGTTGTTACCTCAGTGAACAGTTGGTGTTCACGGGGATCAGAACCAAGGTTGTGTATCGTGGATCGTAGGTTCTGATACCCCACCTCCTCACTTTCGTTAAGAGGGGAAACATCTTTTGATAAAGAACCCGTTATGAGTGGTTCACCATCTCCCATTTCACTTAGGATGTGCAAGACCTCCTTGCCCTTCAATGGTGTATGTTGGCTCTCCTACCTTGAGTCCCTCATACGTTGTGCGGCTGTGGGATGGTAATCGCTTGAGTCAAAATTTGCTACAACGTATTCAGCATAAAGCTGTGCCATGCTAATCTGTGCCAGAGCATGGAGAAGCATGTTGGGGATTGCACGATTCGAAGGTAACACAATGTTACCTTGCAAGTCTCTCTAGCGCATCTGTTCATCTTGATGGAAGATAAAAGTAAAATTGGTAATATACTCATCGGGATGAGTATATTCCACCCTATATTGTTGAGGAACTAGCAGATTTTGGTTATGTGTTTTCAATTGCTGACTATTCTTTGTATTATCCCTAGGTGGTGAATTGCTCTTGTGAGAAGAAGAAGAAGACATTATGTCTTATCGGTCTGCTATTTAACTGTTATATAAATTTTTCTTTAATTAATTAACCCTAAGGTTCATTTAAGCTCCCAACGATGTGAATGATCTCTTATGTTCTACTTAGCACACAAACACTTAGTTCCCCAGCAACGGCGCCAATGATGAGTGGCGAGGTACCCCTACACTCAACCATACAAATACGAGCGTAACACGTGCAATCCGGTCAAACTCCACAAACTAAGTGCCTACATGCCTCATGGAACACTTAAGGTTAATTATTCGTTGTCTTCCTAGACTTACTTGTATTTGTCACAGTGTATGGTTAAGTAAGTCCAAGGTATATGATTTTTATAGCTTGTCTGTTTTATCTCCTATGCTACTAAGGTGAAGGGTTGAAGAGACTAATTTCTAAATTTAACTAATTAACTAAGTCTAAATTAACCTAGCGTCAGCATCCGTTCCCACTTACTATTCACACCCTGAACCAATGCAACTGTGATTACCAAACGCTAATCATTGTTGGGATCACCACGCGTAATGCATGTGCTCGAAGTGGTCCTACTGAGGCACTTAACTAGGAGAGAAGGGTTGAGAAAGATTTAATTCCTAATAAAGCATGTAAATGACAAGTAATAAATAACAATAAAGAAAATCCTAATTAGCCTATTCCATGCACTGCAAGGTTTATCCAAGAAGCTTGTCTTTATTGCCGTACACAAACTTGTGTTCAGGCACAATGTCTACTCGAATAAAGATCCGTTCACTCTAGAGTTCCTACTACGAGCACATGGAAATTAATCTATCTCTGGAGTGGAGAAACTGCCAGAGTTTTGCTATGGTCTAGGCCTAGATGAGGAAAAAAGTGAGAGCCGCCTCTTATTTATAGATATGATGGCGCACCACAATATCACGTACACAATATCGCAGGGGAAGACATGATATCACCTACACGATAGCGTGAGGGATTCAATATCGTGACCCATGCAATATCGCGTCCCATCAATAATCTAAATTCAATATAAGCATCTTTTAAAGTAAACTATATTGAATTTTACCTAGCTCTATAGATACCCAAAAGATTTGTTAATCTATTAGTTTATACAAAATGCCTTAGCAATAATAAAACCTTAGTACAATCAATGTATCCAATGCTCATGTAATTTGAACACTCCTATAGAATAGTCCACACGTTTTTGTTAGTTATAATGTATATAGTTATTGGAACATTGTGATAAATAAATGTTATTTTTATTAATGTTAAGCAATAACTTTAGGATTAGTTATGTGGATAAAATTTTGAAAAGGTATTTTCACAACCATTTGGCCTTTCTTTTTTTTTTCATTTTGAAGTTTCACCTCTTTTCTATGTTCAAAATATGATATACTTTGAATTAACAATATTCTTGGAGCCCACAACTCTTTTACTCCCCTCAAAAGAAATTAGAGGAAAAAAAACAATAGATGAGTTAGACATAACTCATTTGGTTAGAGCATGTAGAGGATTTCCAACCCAAAATTATTTAATTATATGCAACACATGACATATAGTCAATATAATGATGTCACAGTTCTTAAACATATATTTGAATAATATTAAGAGAGGTGTTAATTCAAAGGCAAAGTGTTTTTCTATTGTTATTCCTCATCATTTGTAATGCACAGTGAGTAAAGCATAAATAGGATTTCATCATTTGAGAGTTGAATGAGGTATGACTCAAAATTTCTCATGAAGAATGAATAAATTAGATTCGATCATGTTAGAGTTGAAAGAGGTATTAAACAAAATTCCTTATGAAAAATGAATTTTTCAATTATGCAATACAAAGAATATTAAAGATGAATACTACATTTTCCTATAATGTCCTACATTGGAGCACATTAGACATGAAATATTACTATTGCAAATTTGGTTGATTTGATCTAAATATTAGTAGGTAATTTTCTTAATGATGTTTTCAAAACTCATAGCATATATATTTCTATTAGAGATTTATAACTCAGCAATGCCTACTACAATCAAACCCATAACTTGGAGTTTCTAAATTAAGAGGCTTACCACTAGGCTAACTTCTCATTGTTTTAGTTTTGACAATTGCTACTTTCTAAAGGCACCTTCATATTCTACTTAAGTTCTACTAAAGTATTATGTGTTTTTCATATTTAAGGAAGTGTTAGACATCAAAAATATTATTAATAATAAAAAATTCAAGTGAAAAAGATAGTACTCTAGATTAGCATAAAAAGGAAAGATTCACGATTTTAGAATAACTCTTTAGATTTTCATCTCTTAACTATGTATTAGCTATATAAATAGTGAAAGTTTCCCTTCCATAATTAACCCCATATAGAGGATTGAAGATGAACTCACTCTACCAAGTTTGGTGAGTTGCTTACAAAGAAATAGGTTCACCCAAGACTTAAGGCTAGGGTGTGAATTTGATGTCCAACGCTACTTGTCATGAATTTTCCCCTTAAGTTTACTTGTAAATATTTACTTTGCAAGTCAAATTCATAAAAATATTTCTTATATAATATAATTTCTAGATAAAGATCCTTAAAATTTTAATCATCTAACCTATAGAATCCTAGAGCAAAATCCCACTTCTCTCCCAAAATGAATTTTTTTAGCCTAATTATTATCCTCAAATTTCACCTAAATTTTAGTGAATTTTTCCATTGAAGCTTCATTTTAATTACTTATTGATATCATAATCAAATTAGACAACTTTGATATTTTTACCAAAAGTATATGCAAGTAATACATAAGAAAGGAGCACCTGGTTGGCAGAAAAAAAATCAAGTAAAATTATTCAAAATACTCTTCGTTTTATTCAAAGATAAAAATTGCAATAGCATATTATCAAAAATATTGTGTAACTTACCTAAAAAATCATGCATAACCAGCTTTTAATTGTATTAAAAGTTGAATGATTTTTATAGGACTAACAGAATGAGTTAAACATTATTCTTATTTTGTTGAATCTAGCTCTACTATCAGTCCTTAGATAAAGTAGGCATTAGCTTTGTGGCAGCTTCATGCAACAAATATATGTATTAACATATTATTTTATATGCCAGTTAAACTTTCCATGGGCAACTCATTCTTTAAGAGAAGTAGGCAAAGTAGCCATATGAATAGCAACTTTTCTCAACAAAGTCAACAAGAGAATTGAAGTTGAAGCTTTAGATGCATAGAGGCTAGAGCCTCTTATGAAGCAAATATAGTCGATGATTTGCCCTTCTCCATTTCCTATTTGATAATGCTTAAACTAATTATGTTTTAGAAAAATCTTGTACATCATTATCACATAATTTAAAATATTTTCTAAGTTTCTCCAAACTAGCATTTAAAATTTTTGAAAATATGTTTTGTTTGCAAGGTGGTGTAAAATGTCCTGCAAATTCACAATACATTAGAGATACACGTAAGACGCATTTCGTTTTCCCTCGAGAATCCTATAGGGAATGGTTCCGGACAGGTATTAGCCGTACACCTTTTCGGTCATTTTAGAATCTTCTGTGGAATGTACCTATATGCGTATAAACTTGCAACAAAGACTCCATTTAGCGTGTCTTCTAAGTTTTCCATCATCGTATTAAGAACGTTACGCACGAAACAACGCAGAAACTTTCATTGCGAGAGCTGCTCACGACTTCTCTGCCAAGTCCACTGACAACGCAGTGTTTTTCTAAGAAATTTAACGCATTCTTGCTGACTTTTGCAGAAAAGGAAGAAATAGGAGCAGACTTGTACAGTTCCACGAATTGAATATTCAGGTATGCAATTTCACGCAGGCAAGCGCGTGGTTCGCTAGGATCCGAGTCTTCAACATTGCCGGCAGGTCATGTCTCTCCACCGAACATCATCGTCTAGTGGCTGCTGTTCACGCACGCACAAACTCTGCGCTACGCGTAAGACCAATTTAAAACAAGAACTTTGAATAAAAATAGTGCATTTCCAGTTTTGCTCCTTCCACGTTGCTTCTCAGGTATGTGCTTGATTCGATTCCCTGACATATAAACGAACGGATGCTAGTGCAATCGTGAATGTATGTTTAAGGCGGCTTTTCGTCTTGTTTCATCAGGTATGTAGCTTATCTTGTTTAAGGAATTGTCCCGTAATCATTTCAAATAAGCTGACACACAGCAGCGAAGCAAATATCCGGATTTCAGAGAGAGTTGCAGACATACAGATCTCGAATCTGTATCGCAAACTTAATAAAGCTAACGCATGTTTTTCGAAATTGTTTTACCATGGCCTTTTATTTGATAGAAGCAAATCTGCTGGAAGAATTTCACGACAACAACTCTATTTTCGACAGTTCGCTATGGTACCAGAAGAAAGCGTTCGGCGTTACGCGAAATCGGAGTAAAACGGCGAATGCAGAGACCGAGGTTGCAGAGAGCCGTGTGAAAAGGGAGCTCGAAACCAGGCATTTAGCTAGTCTCAAGATTAAGAATTCCTTGATATCAAACAGTAATGAAAAGGAAGATGAAACACATGAGGATTCTGCCTCAAGATCCCTGAAGAATGAAGGAGATGATGATGAAACGGAAGAGCACTATGATGATATGGACGCGGAGTGGTTGCGCGAGGTGTTCCAAGGCTTGGATCTCGATGGCGACGGTCGAGTGAGCGCGGCCGAGGTTGCGAACTTTCTGCAGAAGCTCAATATGGACGTGCCGCTGGAAGAGATGCAAGCCGCTATGCAGACCTTCGCTGCGGCCGAAAGGGATTGGCTGAACGCGGAGGAATTTGGCAGCCTTTGCAAGAACGTGCTGGAGGAAAACGCCGAAGAAGAGCATAACGAGGAGGAGTGCGAGCCGCAGAACGAGGCCGTGGTGAAGGCGTTCCGAGTTTTCGACCGGAACGGCGACGGCCTTATCAGTGCCACAGAGCTTGGAGACGTTCTTTGGCGGTTAGGCTACCTTCAGGGCCGTGATGACAGTTTCTGCCGCGACATGATTCGCTCCGTTGACTGTAATGGCGATGGCTTCGTGGATATCTCTGAGTTCCGGCTGCTCATGGCTCGCGGCTCCCCTTTCACGTCCCCTGCCCCATCCCCTGCTCCATCTGCTTCTTCTTCTGCCTCCTCCTCCGGTTCCTATACGACCGAGATTTTGTGACGTCCACTTTCCATCGGCTGCACCAACCTGTTTCTTGATTCATTTCGGAACATCGGATTTTGCGCACACATGTAGTCAAGGATGTAATCTTTTATTTCATATACATAGATATCCTGTTTGGAGTCTCGGAGTTTCGGGTTGAAAAGGGTTTAAACTTGCTCGAATCCTGAGATTGATCCTCGATTTGAGTTTGATGCACATGAATTTCTTAAATGCCGATGTTTGGGAACTTAATGTTTTTTCATTTATAGAATCGAAACATAAACGGTTGTGATTTGGGCTGGGTCACAGAGTAACTACCGAAAGTTCCTTTTTCGCTTTGTGATCTGATCAGATGGTTGTGATTTGGGCTGCGTCCATAGCATCATGGAGAGAAACTAGTAGTAAAACTTTTAATTTGGTAAATGGGTTGGATTTTAGTAGGCAGTATTAAGTTATACAGTTTACATAGATAGAACTCCATCCGTAGTTTAGCTAGTTGGATTACATGCATTTTACCCCAAGGAAATGTGTTTAAACCTTAATCCTAGTACCTTGAATGCTACCTTGGACACATGTTCCAAGCATAGAGTACTTTTTAAAAAATAGTTTAGGTAAATAAATATTCTTAAAAAGAAAAATGTTTTGTACAATACTAAGTTATTAAGTTCTAATTTGACTAGATGTCTTGGTGGTAAATATTACTAAGGTAATATTAAGTTATTACGTTCTAATTTCATTAGATGTCTTGGTGATAAATATTATTAAGGCAATACTAAGTTATTAAGTTGTAAGCAAATAGTATCAAGAAAATGTTTTGGGTTCCAACAATCCCTTTCCCACTCCCCCCTATCAACATTGAGTTTAATAACAAGAATAACCACAATGAGCCTAGTTGACTTGTGATCCTCATTTTCAAGATATCTCATGATTTATAGTGACTAATCCCTCCCTCTTCCCCCCTTCCCACTATCAACATTGAGTTTAATAACAAGATTAACCACAATGAGCCTGGTTGACTTGTGATTCTCATTTTCAAGATTTTTCATGATTTATAGCAACTAATCCCTTCCTCCTTTCCCTTATCAACATTGAATTTAATAACAAGATTTACCATAACAAGCTCACTTTCAAGATTTCTCATGATTTATAGTTACTAATAGCTAGAAAGCATATTAATAGAGTTAACTTGATTTTTCTGAAATAAAAATAAAAATTAAATTAGAAAAAAACTAATGATAAAAGAAAAACTTTAAGAGAATCCACAAACAAGTAACTAGAAAAAAATTTGTTATTACCTTGTAAGATGCTTAGAAAAATTTTTATCAACAATAATTACTCATATTTTCTTACTTTTCTTTTTTTAGTTGTTTCACAGTATTCTTGCAACTTGCAGGGATGGCCTAGCATTACTAATAGTGATTTTGTAGCTCTAACCTTTACTCAAGCTTTGGTTTAATATATGTGGACATTCTTTTTACCAAGATATTCAAGTTGTTGAGCATTTCTAAGTTATTTAAAAAATTAGATTAATTTTTCTTGAATTTTTAGTCATTGGTTTAAATAAAATAAATCCAAGTAAGAAGTGTTAACTTATTAGAGTGTGGTGGTAGAAGCAAAGGAGGTACCATTCTCAGGATGTTCAACACTCTTAGCACATGAGGTAAGATTTTGTACTAATGAATTTTGCTTTGAAGTGTCTATCTCCTCTTGGGTCTATTGGTTCCTCTTCTTGGTTGTTTGCCATGATGCAATGAGATCTTGTTCAATTTGATAAATTGTAGCTAGTCTATTAGGATATCCAAATCTACCCTTTCTTCTAGTGGGGATATGAGGTAATAGTTGTTTGAAACCCTTGATCATTTGGAAAAGGACTAAGGTTTCTTTGTTGGATTTCTCAACTATCATGATGCCATCCCCATTATCAGCCATGATAAAGGGCAACACTATTGAGGTCATGGTTTAAGAATTTCTATATAACTCTATAGAATCTAGATTCAAACTTAGCATACTAGGTATGTTTGTTTCAATTAACTAAGCATGTTTGTTTTTACTTGAACTAGATCTATGCTAGATTAGATAAGAGAATGTATGACATAAAAGTAGAAGTGTCTTGACATTTTAGTTACAACCCTTTGTGAGGATTTACTTTGTGATAAAACCTTTTTTTCTTGCAAGTACAATATTGTATCTATGATATTATAGTTACAATATCATAGCTTTGCATATGTCATTGTAGATGTGATGTAGTGGGCTATAAATACAACCCACCATCATGCTGAAAGAACAACTTTTTGCCAACACTTAGCAAAACTCTTGTAGTTTGTTTTCATAAGTTAGAGTTAGAGTAAATACCTGCAGTGTGGTGAATTACAATTATACAGGAATATTTATTCGAGTGGATTGTTCTTGTACATAATTCATGAATAGTAACAAAGATTGAGATTATTCTTCATCATTGCAACATTTCACTTAGCATAATTTTACTTTTCCATCATGCTTACTTTTATTAACTCATTTACATTTCTTAAGTCCTTTAATATTCTAATGTCAATTAGTAAGGTAGAATAAGTACAATTGTTTTTGAGTGTAAAGTGTAACTATTTGGTAACCTAGTACTAAATTCACTTAATTTTGGAGTAGTGAAGTTACTTGGTAATTCTAGTAACAGTTGCATTAGCCTAGGATGTGTATGGAAAACCAAGAATGAATGCTTATCACTAATAGGATAGAAGAGGTTTACATTTCCTTCATGCATAGGCTTAGAATTTATATTCATCTTTATCATGTTCACACTTAGTCTTATTAAGAGCTAAACAACATCAATTGTCACATACCTCACTAAGAGTTAAACCATATGATTTGCATCTTGCTAACTCTAACTGGGAAGATAACAATCATAAAATTAACATCAATTTGCTAGTATACTTACATTGTCCATCTAAAGATTATGATTTGGTTGCATGTGAACACTTGTGACTTGTATGATTGAGTGTTTGAATACCCAACCACTCATCATTGGTACCATTGCTAGGAATGTATTAATGTTTGCCAGTTAGTTGATTTTACAAAGTTCCTTATGTTAAGTATCACAAAGTATATCCCTTAGACTAGTGTAGGGGTTGCACCTCAACATATCCCAATAGAATACAATCCACAACTTCTAAGAAAATCTAGCTTAGAAAATAAGAACAACATAATAAAATAGAGAAAAGCCTCCTTATATTATGAAAATTCTCAAAATTCATGGAAAATACATCAAGATGAGTAGCCAAGCTCAACTCACAACTCTCCCAAGGATCTTGGAGGCTACACTTATCTTCTTTTAATCCTCAATTACTCACCATGGAGTCGAAGCTCAAGGTAAGATACTTATAAGAGATTCTCCAACCCCTCTCAAGTGCCCCTTGCCTCTCACTTAATGTCCTTGCATAAGCTTTCTTCTTGCACAATCTCTTCTCCCTCAACTCTTATGAGCCCTCTCTCTTGCTCATGATAAGGGTTTTTGGCCTTTGGCATTTGGTACTTTAGTTTTTGGCATTTGGCACTTTGGTAGTAACAATGGTGAATTACATCAACATTTATAAACAACTAGAAGACAAGAAACCTATAAACATTTCCTCAACTCTATAATGTTCGTATTTCAAAATGTTGCTACTACATAATAAAGATGGTGCCTCTTCATAATAAGTACTATCATTATCATAACAAGATCCAAAAGGGGAGTTGTAATTAAGACCTGAAAGGGCATGTTGTAATAACAGATGTGTCTCTAAAGGTAACCTTTAGAGATTTGACCTAACTATTTATACCTGGGCATAGAGGTTGTATCAACCTAGAGTTACGGAGCTAATAAAGAAGAGTAACAGGTGCTAGGTGAAGTGAGATAGGAAGAGGACTAGCCATTTCTTCTAGTCGCTGATAGGCCTAACCATGGTGGCAATGTCGGATTGCCTCTAAGGGATAGATGTTGAATGAAGAAAATCCCAAGGAAGAATCTTAGAGCATGGTTCAGATATTTTATTCCACATTAATAAAGCATCTTTCCTCTTTTCTTCTACTTTTTTCCTATTATTTTCTTTATGCTTAATGTCAAATGTTATAAATATTTGATGTTTACTATGTTATCTTCTTATGCATAATGTCTAATATAATGTATATTTGATGTTTCTCATGACATCCGAAAACAAGATGTTACAAACTCAACTTGAGGTTCTTTTGATATTTCCAGTCTTCTCACCTTCTCCTTGACTCTTTCCATCTTGCCTTGGTTGTTTCCTAAATTAGAATGGGCAATTTTTGAAAGTTTTCCCATTTTTTTGGATCATCTCTAACTTTGCTAGGATGTCTCTTGTGAAAACCTAGCTCTTAGTTAGGATGTCTATTATTTTTCTAGGATGTTCCATCTAGTCCCAAGACATCCCAAATTTTGGTGGAACATCTTATTTGGGACATTTTAATTTTTGGTGGGATGTCCCACTTATAAGGGCCAAACACAAAAATGCTTGTTTTAATGTCTAGAACCTTTGGATGCCTTCCAACAAGTACCCATAAACCATGGAACCCTCTAAACTCATCAAAATGAGTTCAAAAACACCCTAAAACATGCTAAAACTATGGATTTATGAACTGAGAAAAGGGGGTGGGGTGGGGGAGGGATGAATAAGTTCCCCAAAATAAAATTATTTGGGACAAAGCACACATACTAAATTTAACATGGTTCCTCAACTTGGGTAGTCCATATTGGGAGGGTAGTTCACAAGCACACCTCTAGACTTTATTGCTCTCAAATATGGTTTGACGAATACCACACCCTATACAAGCTCTAAGATTTTCTCTAGAGTGATTCAATGTTATGAATCCACTTAACCTCGCAAGGTCTTGACAAGATTAGAATGTAATTTCCAAGATCCCACAACCTTTACAATCTTGAGCTCTACTTTAGAGTGTTGTGGCACACATCAACATTCAATCCTATAGGATTCTAATAAGCTCAAGTAAAATGCCTTTCTACAAGAAGCACATCAACCCTATAGGACAATAGAAGAGGACAACAATTATACGGAATGAATGCAACTTAGTTTGTTGATCCTTGTACATGAGGTACAACTCACTTTACAACAGACAAAAAATAATACAATGAGAAGCAACAATGATTACAATGATTGTCAAATGATTACACAATGATTGTACAAAAGCTTGCATATTTTCCAATAAGAATGATGTCTTCTCATAAATACTATGTTTCCAAATTCATCTTGGAACTTGTGCAATGGGTAGTTGATGATCATGGAAGACATCTTCTTCATGGCTGAGATGTCTTTCTACATCTAGCCTTCATTCTGGGAAGACATCTTTGTTTGGTGAAAGACCTCTTTCCATAACTATCCTTCATTCTAGAAAGACATCTTTGTCTAATGAAAGATGTCTACTATTTTACAGAGATGTCTTTGCCTATGCTGCCTTCAATTTTGCCAAGACATCTACTATTTCTTGGAGATGTCTTTCTTCCTTTGTGTTTTGATTTTTTCATTCCTTGTCCACGATTTTGCACTTCTGCATGCTCCAATGATGTGAAACTTTCTTGTAAGTTATTTGGTCTTTGTCCATGTTCTTTGAATTCTTGCATGTTCTCTTGAGGCCTTGTGGATAAACTTTTCCTTTGAGCTCACCAGTTCATTCCTTATCATCTCATTTTGGTTTCCCATGTACTTTTTCCTACAAACACAACAACCACACAACCATACAAAAAAATTTTGATTCCATTTTACTTGACGTTTTGACACACAAAAAGGTCAATAATCTGCCTCTTTTTGGTGATGTTCAAAACTTAAGAAAATGGATGTGGTTTGAAGAGTGATTCAATGCTATGAATTCACATAACCCTACAAGGTTCTAAAAATCTTAGAATGTGATTTCCAAGATCCCATAACCTTTATAATCTTGAGCTTCACTCCAAAGTGTTGTCGTGCTATACCAACACTTAATCCTGTAGGATCTTGACAAGCTCAAGTAAGATACATTCTTGTAAGAAGAACATCAACCTTGCAGGCCAACAGAAGAGAAAATTAATTACAAGCAATGAATGCAACTCAGTTTGTTGATCCTTATACTTGAGGTGCAACTCAATTTGCAACAAATAAAAGATAATACAATGGGGAGCAACAATGATTATCAAATGATTACACAATGATTGTACAGAAGGTTGCATATTTTCCAATAAGAATGATGTCTTCTTATAGCTTCTATGTTTCCAAATTCATCTTGGAACTTATGCAATAGCTAGTTAACAGTCATGGAAGACGTTGTTGTGATTAGAAAAATTGATTGTTGGAATGAAGACTAATGGATCCAGTGCATAATAGTCCTTAACCTTGAATACTCAGGGCCTCCACAAAAATAGAATTTGAGGTACCTTAGCTAGTCTAGTAGATCAACTAGGGACTTGGAAGGGTTTGAAAAATAGTGTAATGAAATGAAATGCAAAAGAGATTAGTAATGCATCTGAATAATGCATAGAAAATAAACAAATACATCTTGCACAAAAAACCAAAAACTTAAAAATTTAATGAAAAAGAATAAAGAATAAGTTAGAGAAATGTGTACAAATGGTGCCTGAGTGGGTAATAGGGGGGTTTACCTGGATGGGGGTTCAGGGTTTGTTGAAGTTGATGTAGTTAAATTTATGATTTGGATGTCCTGCCACTTCCAATGCTATTGAACCTCTAGTGTTACAATCTTAGATTTGTAATGTTGGATATGGTGGGGGTTCCAAAGTGTAAAGAATCCAAGTTGCCCAAGTGCTCTATGTTGGGAATTGGAAATCCCAGGAGTACAACATGGAGCTTGAAAACTCACAAATCCCAAAGGGGGTTACAAGGTCATAGGGTTAGAGGGTTTCTATGCTAGGATCAAGAGGATACAAGTGTGGAAACTTGCAATAACTCTTGAGTTCTTGAGAATTCCCAAGTGTAGAACTATGAATAAATTGCTTGATTATGTAACTAATGCCAATTATCTCAAATTGCAAAAGTGTGAAACTACTAAAGTGTTAAATCATGAAAAATCATGGAACTTGTAAATGGTGTTTGAGGTTGGTTTTTATAGGTTTTGGGCCATGAATGGTGCTACAAAATGGCTATAATTTGTCTACAAAATGGCTGAAAATTGGCTACCAAATTGCTATATATTTCTACCTCATTTAGGTAATGTGGGTGCCCAAATTTGGGGGGTTACCATATATAGTAAGTGCCTTCCCCCATTTCCATTTCATTTACTATATATAGTAATGAAGGCACACCTTCCACACTAGAGATGAATCTTCCATGCTGAGCTCTCCACCATGCTTGCTGAAGTGGTTGGTCAACATTGAAGTCCATGAAGTGTTGAAATTTGGCTATTGTGGATTTCATGTTAGGGGGATAGAATTTCCATGATAGGCGGAAACTTCCACATTGAGGGGGAAAAGGTTTCCAGGCTAAACATGAAGTCTCCATGCTTGGGGGGAGGGGGGGAGGGGGGTGCGGGGGGAAGGGAGTTTTCAAGCTTAAGGGAAATCCCCCACCTCTCCACGTTGGTAGTAGATGAGATTTATTCCCTGTAGGTATTTCTAGGGTAGAAAACTGTATACCCCCTCCCCGACCCCACAAAATTGATCAAATTGCTATTTTTTGCATTCCAAAAGGCTTTTTTGATCTCCCCAAGTCCAAATATAGACACTAGATGACTTTTTTTACTTGGGGAATAAGGCATTAACCACTTATCATGCATTTTAAGCCCCAAAAGTATAAAGTATTCAAAATTGCCCACTGTGGATTACAATCTTCATGTTTACAATGAAGTTTTGCCTTGGGTTTCATGTGGTGAAAGATACACGATGAAAATTTGCTATAACATGCAAATTTTTATGGTGTTTCAATGGCCCTCTTTGTTAGTGTTTGGAGGATTGACTCGAGAGGCATTAACAAAGAGTACAAAACACCACTACATATTATAACACTACAATGCATATAGGGCACATGAGAATTACGCTATTCAGGTCACCAAAGCTGCTAGTTTAAGGCCATAATAGGTCATGGTACTAGTTTAAGGCCTTGCTAGGTTGCATTGTTAGTTTAAGGTCATAGCGGACTGTTGAAACCAAGCTCTCTTGTTGATGATTATTAGCTACATGTAGTATGACTTTAGACAAGAATGATTGATCGGATTGGCTAGCTTGTTTCCATCCATGTTAGCTATTCTCAATGCACCATTCCCATAGGCTCTAGTTGCAAGAATAGGTCCTTACTAGTTGGTTGAGAATTTTTCCACATGCTCATGGGTAGATGTGAGGACCAAGTCACCTTCTTTGATCTTGCACACGATCAAGTTATGTTGATGCTATGGCTTCTACATCTCTTGATAGTGTTTGATGTGAGCAAGTGCTTGCATACGTTGCTCCTCCACTGAGTCCAGTCTGCTATCTGTAACTCCTTGTTCTACTTGTTATTGATGAAGTTGGTAAAGGCTACTTGAAGTAAAGGTACTTATAATTCAAGAGGTAAAACAACTTTAGCATCATAAACCAAGCTATAAGGGATCATGCCAGTTGCCATGTGATAGTTTGTTTTGTATGCCCATAGTACATAGACAAGCCACTCATGCCATTTGTGCTTGTTGTTGTTAAGCATTTTTTGAGCAAGTTGTTGATTGATTTGTTGCTTGCTTTTGCTTGTGCACTGGCTTGAGGGTAATAAGACAATGAAAAAGAATGCTTAATACCTAGGTTATAAAAAAAATCTTTCATTTCATGGCTACTAAAGTATGGTCCATTGTCTATAACTATGGTCATGGGTATGCTAAAATAGGCTAAAATGTTATCTAAAATGAACTTGCAGACTTGTTTAGATGTAGTCTTCATTAGGGAAATAGCCTCAACCCACTTTGTAAAGTATTCGATTACAATGATGATGAATCTATACCTTACAAAAGACTTCGGCATTATAGGTGTAATGAAATCCAACCCCCATTGTTGAAATGACCATGTTATCTAAGTGATATGCAACTTAGTTGGTGCTACATGTATAAGGTTACTATATCATTGGCATGTGTCACACTGCTTAACTTTCTACAGGTAGTCATTTTCCATATGGGGCCAATAGTATCCTAACTGTCTAATCTTAGTAGCCATAGCTCTAAGTCCTATATGTACTTCACAAACATCCTCATGAACCTCCTCTAGGATTTTTTTGACTTCATTTTTACCTAGTCATTTTAGGAGTATGCCATCATAGGATTGTTGACATAAGGTGTTATCACCTATGATGACATCATACCACTCCTTAGGAGGAGTAGTATGAACAATAACCACAAAGGTATCCTTAGTGTTTTGCATGATGGAAGTAGCATAGTTCACAGTTAAGGTGGACAACTTACTAAACACATCTAGTATCACACTAAGGGCTAATGTTGCAATTGCATCAGCTATGACATTCTTGTTTTGGGGTATGTGTTAGATATCAACATCTATGAATTATTGTAATAATTACTTTCCTAGGTCATAGTATGGTTGTAAATGTTTGGATTTACATGCATAGACTTTGATTACTTAGTTAACCATGAGTTGTGAATTGCCTTTGATCACTAATCATCTAATTCCTAGGTCATGAGCTAACATCATCCCTCTGATTAAACCATTGTATTCTACTATGTTGTTGGTACATGGAAACCAAAAATGATAGGTGAAGGGTTGAATCTCAGTTGATGGGAATGTTATGATGGCAATAGCATTGGCCCCATGGGTAGTTGAAGCTCCATCAAGTGCATGACCTTTTCATAAACTTTGGGCACTTGGCTAATAGTGTTAGCATGCTCATTAGGGAACTTAGGATCTATGGCTTCTTGGTCATCAATAAGAGAAACTGTAAGTTGTACGACTATAGCTTGACCTTTCGTTAAGGATTGAAAGATGTAATGAAGGTCAAATTCTGTGGTTATGGCTTTTCATTGAGCTATACAGCTACTTTTATAGATGTTGGTTGTTATGGCTTTGAGTATGTTCTTCTTACAAGTTATGTTGACTTGGCTTCTGAAGAGGTAGTGTCTCTACTTCTTCAAGGAGAAGACTAGTGCTAGATAATACTTCTCCACTTCAATGTATCATGGTCAACTAACACATAACTAAGGTAGTACATTGATATTTTTGCTCCATCATCACTTTTTTGATAGAGCAGAGAGTCAATGGACATGTTAGAGATGGCAAGGTAGATGTAAAATGGCTTACCCTCTTGTGGAGGATAGATTGTTGGTAGCTTTGTCAATTCTTCTTTAAGGTTTTCTAAAGGCCTCTTGGCATTGAGCCATCCACTTATAGTGAACTCCTTTCTCAAGTAAATGTTGCATGGGTTGTAACTTATCTATAATCCTAGTGATAAACCTATGAATAATTTGTAATATGCCTTGTAATCCTTGAATCTCTTTAAGCTTGGTAGGCACTGCTAATTTGGATATGACCTTAACCTTATCAGGATTGACATGAATCCCTACTTCATATACTACAAATCCAACCATCTTATCAATTTTGACACCGAAGACATACTTCTTAGGATTGAGCCTAAGCTCGTATTTGAGGCATCATTTAAGCCTAAACCCCCATCCAAGTGAACCCCCTGCTACCCAATTAGGCACCATTTGTACACATTTCTCTAACTTATTCTTTATTCTTTCTCAATAAAGTTTTAAGTTTTGGGTTTTGTGTGTAAGATATATTTGCTTATTTTCTGTGCATTATTCAAATCAGTTATCAATTTGTTTTTTGTGTTCCATTTCATTACACTATTTTGCAAACTCCCCAAGTTTTTGGTTGATCTACCAGACCAACCAGGACACCTTGGATCCCATTTTCATGGAGGCCTTGGAGATTCAAGGTTGAAAACTGTTGTTGACCGGATCCATTGGTCTTCATTTTAGTGATCGATTTTCTTGGTCACAATAGTTTTCTTGGTGCTAGAAGGAGGACCTTCACCTAATTTTTATGGCCAAATTTGATTATTATTATTGCCAACATTTCCTATCATATTAAAATATTCATTTTGTAGCTAAAGCCTTTGAATCTACATTTTAATCAACATTGTTATCCATCTTCCTCTACTTCCAAGACCTAGTGTGGAGTGGCAGGTGTTTGGCTTTGCAATTTTTACAGCAATTGCTGTGAATTTCCAAAGCCAACATTGATTTTCTAGTGCATTTTCTTAATTTCCTTGGCTACCAAAATTATCTCAATTATTAACATTTGTAGTTTAATTGTTCTAGAGACTACTAGACTTCTAGAAGCTAACTTCCCCACAACTTTCCATGCTAAGAAAATAGGCAGCCTACCAAAATAAAATCTTAGTGGGAAAACATCAATTTTTAACTTTTGTTTTTAACACATCCCCCTTGCAATTAAATCTCAACATGGAAATTATAGGTGGTTGGGTGATGGTTTTTCACAACACTTGCTGTGAATTTTTCAACTCAAAAGCTAGTGTTGAAAACTTATCACCCTTATTTTCTTTTGTTGCCAATTTTTTTCAGTTTCTAAAGTTGGTGGTGCAAACCTTTACAAAAGTTACCAGACTTCTAGAAGTTATCTTCCACGCCCCCCCCCACCCCCCTTTTTTCCAAGCTAAGAAAGTTGACAACTTGCTAAAACCAATTTTAATGGAAAAACACCACCTTTCCACTTTGGTTTTTTAGCCTTCCCTCTCTAACATTGAAATAAGAAGGTGTGAGATTTCCATTGTCTCATCCTCATTTCCCCCCCTTTTTCATACCCAATGTAGAGGCAATTAGGGGACTAGTGTTGGTGAAGTTTGTGATCAACTTTCTTGACTTACCATTTTTGATAAAGAGGCAAACCCCCCTTATCCCCCACTTACTAGTTTTAGTAAGTACTCAGTTTTCAACCATTTTTGCTTCTCGTTAAGTGTTTTTAAATTCCACACACTAGAATTTAATTTTGTTCTATCATTTATAGCCCATTTTAAGCCATTTTCAACAAAAGAAATATGTCTTTCCAATAGTCCATCAAATTGCCCCTCCCCCTCCAACAAGCCATGAGGGTCTATGACCCCAAAGACCCTGCCATCATTAAATGTAGGTGATCTTTGATGGTCAAAGGGGAAATTCCCAACTTTACCTTCATAAATGAAGATTCTTATGACTACATTTATGCCAAAATGTAGGCCTACCTCATGATTCCATGTGTGGAAGTAGAGGAAAAAAGGGAGTTTGAGCATGTACATTAGGATGGCAAAGAGTATGTCCCTTCCTCGTATGACCAAATACCTCTAACTAATGTCTATGCCAACATCCTGGCTCAATTGATTGCAATGGAAGAGGAAGATGACAAGAAAATCTTAGAAGAACAACAATAGGAGGAGGATGAATTTAGGGTGGAATCTAAGCCTGAAAACATCTTGGGAGGATTTTTCCAAAAAATATTAAATGGTTACTTAATGTGATAATCCTTCAACAATGGTGCATGGGAGGTTGTATCTACTTAGTTAAGCCCAAGAATTCAACGATGGTGCATGGGATGACATTGGTTGTAGCTCCATCATCAACATGCATCCTATGCATATTAAACTACCCTATGCATATGGTTATGAATAGAGAGGCCTTAGTCACTTCATCATTTTGGGAATTAACCTTAATTTTGCTATCATGAAATACTAGGGGTGTTGAATTTTTTCCCCTTGATGAGGAAGGGACCATCACTACATGGATAGCTTCCTCATTAGTGGGGATGTCCTCAGTAACAAGGATAAAAGTCAAAATTTTGACTAACACCTCATGATGTATGGTAGAAGTCATGATTAGGTCATACAAGCTTAAGGGTTGCAGTTTTTTGCTTGAGGGATTACCTAACTTGGTCCATTGCACTAAGGAATTTTTTATTGTTGGTAGTGGATTTGTGCCCAAGGTTGTGCTTTACTTTCTCCATGCATCCCAAATGCAAAATTTAGCTTTAAGTTGTGGTTGTTGAGGCTCTTCCTCTTTGTTTTGGTTATGGCTTGTACTATCTTCCTATGGCTTGCTAGTTGAAGGGGTTAGGGTAGGGGAGTTCATAGGTATGGCCGATATGGAAGTGGAATTTGGTGGATCTACTTCCTTTTGTGCTTCCATATACTTGTCAACCTTGTTGTTAGCCTTTTGCTTATGCTTCTTCCTTTGCTGGTTGAGTTCTTCTAGTTGTCAATTGTTGGTTGTGAGGAAGAGAGGTAGTAGCATTAACCACCATAGGTGATTATTGCATAGTTTTTTGGACTATGGTTGTTTATGTTGTGTTAGGATGAGGCACCCTAATGATAAAAGGATTCCTTGGAGGCATTCGTTATGGTACTCTTATGACAAAGGAGGATCTTGAGCTGTGGCAAGCTAATGAAGTCCTTCTGTCATAGAGGGGTACTTGAATCATGAATGGTTCTCTTGTAGGCCTCTAATCATCATCAATGTTAAATGCTAAAATAACATAAGGGCTATCATTAGCATTCAATGGGTCTTTCTAGACATGCATCAACTAGTTTTGTGGTAAAATTGGGTTGGAAGCATCCAAGACCAACTTCCCCCTATCCATCATCCTCTATAAGTCATTCTTCAATGTGAGGTAGAAGTTTGTGTCATGACCTAGTAGCTGGTGATAATGGTAGAAATGATCTAGTTTGAGGTACCTAGGTAGTTGGAGATCATTCTTCATTGCTCGAGTGGGATCTTTGGCTATTTCACATAACCAATCATGTTTCTTTTAAGCATCTTTAATCATTTGTTTGTGTTGCATGTGCCCACTCTTTAATAGTTGATCTAGTAACTTAGATGGTTTCATAGGTAAGGTAGTGTATTTGGACTTGTCCTTTCATTTGAAGTTAGGTTTAGTTGTTGTTAATGCAGTAGCTCTAAAGGTTGAGAATTGGTTATTGCATTCATTAGTGGGGGCCTTAGATGGTTTGGCCCTTGGCCCCTAGTTTATGGTCTTTGTTTCTTTAGTTACTGATGAGATGTCATTTGGGGCAACCACGATATCGTGTGCCCAGATGAGATATCGCATGCCTAGATGTGATATCGCGTCCTTTACTGTGATATCGCATACACGATATCACAACCTGCTGATAGTCCTATAAATAAGAGATGGCTCTCCCTTGTTTCTCAATTTTATTTTAGATTGTAGCTAGACTTTGGCATTTTTATCCCTCCAGAGATAGAATATTTTCTAGTGTATGCCCGCAATGTGGTGGATGTAATTGTATGGCATCCTTTATTTGAGTGTGATGTACTTGGACACGCACATGACCAGAAATAAAGATTGAGATTACTTCATCATTTCAACATTCACTTAGTTTTATTATTTAATTATTTAATTTTTATTGTTATTCATTACTTTCCTAGTTAATACTCTTTCACCCTTAAACTCATGTTAGGACACGGAATGAGTACGACTTGATTACGAGCATTTAAGTGTGACTACTTGGTAACCCGGTAGCGTACCTAGGATCTGTGCTTGGTAATCCCAGTGGTAGTTGTGCATGAAGTCCAAGATGTGTATGGATGATCAAGGAACAGATGCTTATCACACTTAGGCTAGATTAGATTCTCTTACCCTTTATCCTAGATTAGTTAATATACTCTCTTGCTATTGCCTTTAGGAGTAGCATTAAATTAGAAACCCATCATACACCTCACTTTGGACGAAACCATATGTGACAAAGCTAATACTAGTCCAGGTGAGAAGATAGCGAACTGCAACCTAAGGCTAACTGTCTAGATGCCACAACTAGTTTGTCTATGGAGTTCAACTGGATCACTCATGAAAATGCTCATATTCGTATGGTTGAGTGTATGGGTACCTCGCCACTCATCATTGGCACCGTTTCCGGGGACAGTGCTAGTTATCTAGATTAGTTATATCATACAAGGTCACTGTAAAGGACTTAACGATATATCTTTCAGAAAGAAATAATTAGAAAAAGTCACATGTAATTCACATACAACTTCACAACAATGCCTCTCCTACCAGATTACAATAATGCCACACATAGTGAGGAAGTTCATTGGAGAACCAACGAACTATATGACGATGAAGATTGGAGTACACAACCTGAAGTGGGGGTTTCTTATAAACATGAACAAAAAAAACATCATCCCAACACACGAAAGCATAACTCACTCGATGATGATGAACCCCTACTAGCCACTACAAGCTTAATGCAAATATAGGAGGCTGTTCAAATCTCACGTAGGCATCGTAAAGAGAGCCGTCTACCCAGGCTTGATTTAAACAACTTTCCTAAGTTTTTAGGAGGCTATGACTTAGATCCGCATCAACATTTATAAGCCTTCTATGATGCCTACACATGGAACAACATTGATAATGATTGGCAAAAACTTAAGCTCTTTCCTATGATACTCGTTGGCCAAGAAAAAGTATGGTATAGATCATCAAAACCAAATTCAATGTGATGCTGGTCAACAATGGTAGAAGTCTTTAATGAAAAATATCAAACCTATGCAAGAGTGTTAGCCTTGAGGAAATAAATCCAAGGATGGAAATAAGCACAACATTAACCCTTGGACATGGCCTTTGAAAGATATTATGCACTATTAAACAACTGTCCAGGCCATGGGTTTTCTAAGGAAAGGCTAATGTACCATATCATTGATGGGCTTTGTGATGCAATAAGAGAGACCCTAGGAATGTATGCCCAAGGTCAACTATACGATCTATGAACCCATCAAGTCCAAGAGCTTGTTAAGAAGGTAGCAAAAGAAGAAGGAGAAATGGCTAGATGGGAGAGTGTTGAAAAACATCAATGGGACCAAAATCTCAACTTAACAAAGGTCCATGATCATAAAAAGGAGAAATCAACCAATCTCAAGGTGGAAACATCATCTTTGCTAACACAGCAAACATTAGAAGAAGCCGAGGCAAAGATCAATAAGATGTTGGAATGGACGTACCAAAACTGTGGAGAATTTATCAATAGTATTGGAGATAGAGTTTTGACAACCTAAGAAACAGGACAAAACATTAGACAATCTTAAAGAAGGGTTAAGGAAAATAAGCACTCAATTGCCAATCATACATATGAATGTAACATATGCTTGTATGATCATCCCAAGGGCCAATGCCCAATATTGTTACATTTACATGAGCATTGGGGAAGCACGTTACATCCAAAGTTCGTACAGAGATGTTGTGTTTGATCATAGTGGCAACAATCCCAGTCATGGGGGAGACCACCACTAGACTAGAGACACCCTTCATATCATCCGAATCCAAATGCTTATCTTGTTCAACATCCTATTTCTCCAACTGGGCCAACACACTTTATCTTACCACAGTACCATTCTCCTCAATACTATCAACCCATGCCTCCAACACAACCACCACCTTGTGCACCTTATACTCCTCCTAACTTTCAACATTCTCATCCTTTCC